>JAYMFT010260209.1:0-10781 GCA_038088735.1 Panulirus argus
CTCCCCTCCAGTTTCTGCTTTTCCAAAAAAGGAACAGAGAAGGGGCTAAGTGAGGATTTTCCCTCTAAAGCTTAGTCGTCTGTTCTTAACGCTACCTCGCTAACGCGGGAAAGGGCGAATATGTATGAAAAAAATATATATATATATCGCATGTGAGATGGCCATGATCAGGGCATTCAGTTGTTTGGGCCGTCTCGTCTCGGCTATCTCAAGAAATAAATTACTAATACACCTGACAGTACCAGGCAAAATTATGATTGCCCTAAGAGAATCAATGTGGTCTTGTCCGGCAGGAGCGGTACGCGCCGTAAGGGACACCGTGAGCTTGGACCTGCGCTCAGGCATTGTTCGGGGCTTCAGTCAACACGTCAAGTTCATCAGCACCCCGAGTCAGGCCCCCAACGTGTCTGCCGACCTGCTTGAGGAGGCAGGTTAGTACAAGAAGCAGGGGAGTATGGGAGAGAGAAAGAGACGATGAAATGTGGGCTCAGTGGAGAAATGGATGAAATACATCAAATAAATAATCCCATTTTCTGTTGATTTTCGCTGTGGTCTTCAGTATGATAATACTATTTTGATTCACATGCTGGCCGTTATTCATACATTTTGCTTCTTCCATTTGTTTCTCTTTTCCCTTCTCTTATCTCTATACTGTTTATCATCATTACTTAATCTTTGATAATTTGAGTGTGATATTTGTCATAAGAATCATCATTACTTAATCTTAGATAATGTGAGTGTGATATTTGTCATGAGAATTTGTTCATTAATGTCGTGTACACCAGAAATTTAATAGACAAAACAAAAAGCATAATGGTATTACGCTTGCATAGATGGCCTGGCCGTGTACATCATCATGTCCAAGCGATTTGTGTCTCAAGTGGCATAGATAATTTCATGTAGCCTAATAAAGGAGACATGATAAATTAAATTATACACCTTGTTTAAACCCTTGGCCAGGAAAATTGTACGACACTAGAGACTATGAATAAATGTATTTATTTCGAGAATCATATTTACAATGTACATTTTATCATTAATTATTCACTTATTTTTTTATACTTTAATTTTGGTAGAGTGGTGTGGACGGCAAGCGGTATTAGAAGTGGTGGTGGCCCCGGGTTCAACACCCACTCTGGTTCTGGACTTGGAATACTCTGCTCCTAGATTGTGGACGCTGCATCTGGCTGACTCCCAGGTCGCTAGCGGCTACAGAGGAGCCAATTTCACCGAGGTGAGCTTTGCCATTGATCAACACAAAAATGCTTTTGAGGGATGTGTATGAAATTACCTATTTGTACAGTATTGGGAAGGGAGGGAGTTCTACACTCATGGGGTCCCATCTCTTGAGCATTATTGTCATAAAACTTCTTAAATTTATGTATACTGTTTGCGCTACCCATATCCTCAGTCATTCTGTTCCAACTTACGTACAATCTAAGATTTTTCCCCACAAATCATCTCATTACGACTCATCCTTCCCCTTTAGGTAATCCCATGATTAACCTTTCTACCCTCCAGGCCACGCCATAACCCGCCACCATCTCCTCCCACAGGCGCATATCGTGAACCGTCAGTGGCGCGTGTACGGTCGTGGCGAGGGCATGCTGGAGGGGTCGCTGGACGGCGGGAACCTACTGGCCGTAACGGACAACGTGGTGCAACCCTACTACCACGTCCGCCTCTATGTGTCACATCATCAGCTGGAGTGGCGTTATGGTAGACAGGTGAGGCCACAGCGTCAGTCATATCACGGAGTAAGCCCTTTATTTGTCTGTATGTCTGGGTCAAGTACGTTGGTCTTGTTCTGTTTGTCATGGAGTGGCTTTCTCTTCCATCACCACACTCCAAAGAGCCCCCAAATCTCCATCACCCAAAACCTTTCCCTCCCAATCTACAGTCAAGAGTTTCGCGTGGCTCAAATCTCCAGCCACCACCAAGTACCGTGGTGATGAACCATACAGTATACACAGTGAGAACACGTAAAGGTGTTCACGATTATTGGGGAGGTAATTTTAACTCGGTGGTGGCCTTAATGACGCTGACAGTTGAAAGGCTTAAAACCCAACTCATCATCCAAACAACGAGTGTCGTACAGTGTAACTTACGTCACTTAATGTTGAACTAATAATCACCGCTAAATGTTTAATAAATAAACCATAAAATTTTACATGTAGGATTCCTGTACTATGTAAACAGACTTAACTCATTTATTTATCCAAAGCGTAGAAGTATTAAGCCCCACTTTGACCCTAACTTCTTTTGTGATTGATTAACTAGTTACTTCAATGACCCCTAGTTATGTAATTTGTCAACTGTATATTTTCAGCCAATTGGCTGCCTGAAATCTTTATTACAAACATACACACACACACACGAACTAAATGCAACAGATGTACTGATACATATGTGTATTCTAATAAGTTATTTCTTCCAGTTTAATGTTACTGACCTCAGTTTTTGGCGTCTTTGTACTGAAATGATATTGACTCCACCTTGCCATCTATATTATCCTTGTCTCCAGAATTTTCACACAATGACCAGTCGTCCTTAAGACTATCAGATATTTCTTTTTCATTGATGATTAATTAAGATACATCAGAATTAAGTAGTTTTCCTTTTTATTTCCCAAATAGTTTGGCGGACGCCGCGGGTCGTTGGAAGGGAAAGCGGTGTTTGAGCTAGGCGGTGGCGGTGTGGGCAGTGGTGAGGACAGGCTGTACATCGGCCTCAACAGGATCATCGGGGGACCGTGGAGGTACGGCGTCGGCCTCTGCCATGTCACCATCGCTCTACTGGATGGAGAACGTGAGTACAACACACACGCTTTAAATCAGTTACACCCTCACACTCCTCTCTTTGTCTCCTTGTCTTAATGCTTACTCCTTTTTTGTCATGAGAATTTATACGAAGAATAGTCTTATATGCATATTAATATCAGATGTGGAAAGAGCTTGCAAAGATATTATTTGCTGCTCAATCAACATATACCGTTGTTTATATATGTGGCAAAAAGATAGATGCGGAGGTTCTGATAGAGAGAGATTGTCACTTGACAATAGATTGAGGTACTAAATTTACATACTTACCAGGGGAATATGATCATGTTTTGAGTACCCGTTCTTGAAAGAAAAATGGTGAATATTTCACACTGAAACTGCAGTCAAACATAGCAAAGAAGGTGGGTAAGGACTCTGTGTCAGCCTCTTCGTTAAATACCACACGAATGTGTTCAAAATTGAAATTCCAAGACAATACAAGAAAGAATTCCTAACGCATTGGTTCTGTAGTTAAGGAAGCATTTCTTCCTTCTTACAGTATTGATACCAGCACAATTATCGTAATTATTACTGAATTTAAAGGTCATTTTAATGCTCGTGTGTGAATTGCCTGATTCAGTTGGAATCCTAAGACACCATCAGTCTACTTTTCAGAATGGAGGCAAAAGGAGCAGCACTGAAATTGTGTCTGCATATTTTACTAGTTGAAACTGTTACATTTCCCACGGCCGAAAGGAACGCTGGTAAGAAGCATAGAAAGTGATATCGAGGGAACTATTTGATTCGAGCTTTGTATCAAAGTGTTATGGTTTTATCGACCACAGAGCCTGCGTGCGCAACGGCTGCCAGCCACACTGACGCGGAAGGACAATTTTTTGCATTATTCAATTACTTTTGTTCTTAAATTCCCTGATACTATGGATCATATTACGCCAAGATTTTTGAACGATTAGATGGTAACATTTTTGAGACCCAGGGCACTTGTAAGTGCTTTATGCATTAGTTTCCAAGTTGCCTTTGTGGCTGCGAGACTCATATGATTCAAGATGAGTTTCAGTTCAGCAAGCCTTTTAGTTTTGTGTTTTCTCTGCCGGACTAGGTACATTTTTCGTTCATCCAGTTTAAGAAACACTCGGCAGATAAATTGCTTAAGAAATATGGGCTTACTTTCGTATGTTGGACTTGATAATTGTCATCAACTGGGAGCCGTTAAGCCAGCATCAGAGCTGTGCATTAAGCATGCATTGCAAAGTAATCTGAAGAGTACTTATGATTTATAGGCACCACTGTTGCAGCTTTTGGCCAGTGGCAAGAATATTTATTCCAGGGGACAAATTGAAAGACAAGAAAAAAAAAACGAATTATAAGACTTTATAAGAGAGGAGAGGGAAATACAACTGAAGTAAAATACGAATGGGTTGTTCACCTAGCGGAGACGATGGTAACCCTTAATGAGTTATTATGATGATACTGTACTGCTTCTTCAGTTATTGCCATATGTGCTTTGAGAGGACACTTACCAAAAACTTTTGAGTACGAATTATGTCTTCAAGCCTTGACTCTGCTCTAATCGTTGTTTATGTTGGTAGATTCGCCAGGTCTGCGCCGTGTGTGTCTCATTGCGGCCCGTTTTCTGATCTGACCTAAACTTCAGCATACATGATTGGTTAGTTGCTTGATTGCTTGTTTTGGTTTTGTGCCTGTCGATGACCAGGGATAGTAAAGAACATCAGCGTCTAGCTATAACCATCAGTCGATTAATCTTGACTCTCAGTGGTGTTTAGGTTATTCTAAAACCGTAAGTCTCTTTGCTTGTGCTGTTGTTGATGGCTACGGGTAAGTCTTAAGTAAAAATGAAAGTTTTGAAATCTTTGCACGTCTGATACCAATTTCTGTTTGAGCCAGGAGAGATTTTTCAAGTCTGACGATTGTACTCAAAGCCGGGAATTTCGAATGAGACAAACTTTAGATGAGAAAAAACTCCGACTCATACAGTATAAGACACATTTTACCCAAACTGATGTAATCGTTCGTACTCTCTCCTCGCAAGGTACAGTCCTGTAATAATTCAAATCAATTAATTGAAGATTTGGCTCTTAATTGAACCTTCAGTCACTGATAAAGAGACTTGAACAGAGCGAGTACAGCCGCCTGGGCTGGACCATCTGCCCTCCCCCACCCTCCCAGGGCTTTGATTAAATTCAAACGCTCGCCCTCATAACTCAACGGGTATCACTCCGCTTAAAGGTCAGCTGCAGGCGGGCTGGCGAAACCCCTCCCCACCCACTCACCTACCCACCCGCTTCCTCCCAGCGGCAGCAGCAGCAGCAACTCACCTGCCACTACACACACCCAACCCCACCCCCACCCAAACGCGTTTATATCATGTGATGAATTATTGTTGAATTAGATCTGATGCGCTTCGCATCATTATAATTGGAAGTCAGCCATGTCTGGATTATCAATATCTGTTACCTGTTGTTTGGTCGGGAGGGAGGGAATTGCCACAGATGTTTTGGATGGAGGGGAAAGATATCTAGTTTGTTTAATAATTCATTTTCGGTGAATTTGTTGAACCCATTGTAGTTTCTGGGTTTTGATACAGAGTTGTTTAGAATTTTTTTTCTCCTGTTACGAAAACAAAAGTGTTAGTCCTCTTACCGACTGAAAATGGTTTTACTGTATAATAACGTGAAGAGAATGGTGCCCGTGCTGTGATCGAAGACGTGGTGAGGCAGACAGACAGAAAACGAGGTGGAGAAAAAAGAAAACGGAATGCAGTCGGCTGTGAAGGAGATAAGTTATAATTGTTTAATATGTGGCTGCGGTTACCTGACGTTTGTTGCAGCTATTTTCTTAGTTGGTTATGACTTACGTATTATGCTCAAAGACTGAGGTCTTTAAGAGCTGTGCTTTAGCTCGTGTGTCAACAAGTTCTTGTGCTGTACCGATCACTCTGGTTCAGATTTTAGCGCAAATTAAACGTACCCTGGTGGGGCAGTGGTTTGCCACGCTGACTGCAAATCTGCCTCCTTGAGTTCGTATCGCCGGCCCGGTCGGCAGGCCCGCAGGTAACGCAGGTGTCGATCTTCCCATGGGGTGGCAATTTCAATTAGGTAAAAATAGGTTCCGACTCCGGTGACGGAATTGTTCACATTACTTCGACAGGACCAGCTTGCCTTGTTCGTATGTTTAGGTGTATGGTAAGTCTGGAGACCTTGACCTTTCACTGGCAGATTCTATCTGTTTTATAGTCTAGTGGTAACTGAATATCGCACCTAAGGAAGACTGAAGTATATATATATATATATATATATATATATATATATATATATATATATATATATATATATATATATATCCAAAGTACTTTTTTATTGCATTCTTGTTAGTGATTATTATTTTTTTAGAGGAATCTATTACATTAGCATAAAGAAAAATGGTGGGGAATTATACTCAAAGTTAACCCGGAACTCTATACAAATCCACTGCTTGTCTTCCATAAGCGCTGTGAGGGAAGGTGTTCCCTACTTTCTCCCAACCTAAGGGATATTTCCATAAGGTTTAGTCAAAATCCTTCCGTTGATCTTTGAAAAAAGTGCGCTAGAGACGGAAAAACACAGAGACACGCACACACAGGTTTTAATACTACACCTTCCCGCCTTCAGGCAGAAGGGGTTAAGAGTTTGCCATTGTCCATTGGCAGGGACCATTTACAGACGCACACGCTCATACACGCACACACACACACACGCACACTCTCATACACACATACACGCACTCTACATCAGTTGTAAAGATATATTAAGCTACTTTGATTAAAGTTTGTGTATCTGAGAATGTACTGTGGCCGAACTGAGTGTATGTGTGTATGTACCGTGTAACCTAGATTGTCCAGTAAGATGTGTACACTAAGATGTAGGTGTGTGCGGCTGTAAGAGGAGATTATGTGCACAGACGTGGCTCATGTTTACATAAGCATAACGTCGTGTAGAAAGGTGTGAGTATTGTGTGTGCAGTCGTGGGTGTCTTGTCCAAGGGCGGGCGCGGGTGCTTTGCGCTTGAGTAAGCGTGGGTGTCTGAGGTATGGGCGGGCTTGGGAGTCGTGTGTACGGGTGGGCGTGGGTGGATGTAGGTGTCTTCTGTATGTGTCGGCGTGGGTGTTTTGTGCATGGGCGGGCTTGGGTGTCATTTGCATGTGTTGGCGTCGGCATCTTGCGCATAGGTGGGCTTGAGTGTCTTATGAATGGGCTGGCATGGGTATCGTCAGCATAGGTGGTATGAGGGTTTCTTAAAGCATGGGCGGACGTGGGTGTCTCGTGCATGGGAGGGTGTGAGTTTATGGAGCATGGGATTGCCGTGGGCGTCTTGAGCATGGGCCTGGTGTTCAGTAGCGGGGTTATACAGCACACATACGTACATGGGTGTCGTTAACACTAGTGTGCAGGGGCGTGGGTGTCGTGAACAGATGAATGGAGGCAGTGCGTCGACTCAAGAGTGTGATGCGAAGTGGGCGTGGGCGTGTTGCACAGAGGAGTGGGCGTGATACATAGAGAGTTGGGCATGATGCACGGAGGAGCGAGCGTATTACAGAGGGACGACCGTGATGCACAGAGGGGTGGAGGTGGCGTAAGACGGCGTGGGCGTGGTGCACGGAGGCGCGGGCGTGGTGTACGGAGGCGTGGGCGTGACAAGGGTGAGGAGGGAGGTGGGCAGGCCAGGTGTGTGGAGATCCGTGTAGGGCAGTGCAGGTGGAACACCATATTTGTTGCAGTGTTGGCGGGCTAGACGGGCTGCCTGTGTACCGATGGTGGGCCCCCTAGCGCGACCGGCCTGCGTGGGCGTCGTGTGATTGTGGTAGTGGTGTTGGTCGTGGTAGTAGTTGTAGTAGTAGCAGTGGTAGTGGTGGTGGTAGTGATAGTAGCGATGGTGGTGGTAGTGGTGGTGGTAGCAGAGTTAGGCAGGGCAGTGGTGTCCCGAGCGTGGCCAGGAACAGTGTGGTGGTGGTAGGGTGTGTGTGTGTGTGTGTGTGTATGTGTGTGTGTGTGGCTGCCTGCCCCGCGCACCCCCTTGCCCCACCACCACCACCACCTCCTCCATCACCACTCCTACCTACCTACCTCCTCCTCCCCCACCACCACTTCTCCTCCACCACTACCACCACCTCTCCACCACCACCACCACCACAACCCGACACCCTTGAGTCAACAGCGGCCTGCAGCGCTGGCCACCGCCGCACCAGCCCTGCTGCAGCCGTGGTCATCTATAGTGTCAGTCTGCTTGTGTTAGTGTGTACATGACCCTCTCCCGCCCTCCGCCCTCTCCCGCTCCTCACACCCGCCGCCACCAGGTGGCTGAGACACCCGCCTCCACCAGGTGACTACGGCAGGTGCCTCCACTAGGTGATTGTAACAGGTGCTTCTGCCAGGTGACTGCAACACCTGCCCCAATCAGGTGATTACGACAGGTGCCTCCGCCATTTGATTGCAACAGGTGCCTCCACCAGGTGACTGGAACACCTGCCTCCACCAGGTGATTGCGACAGGTGCCTCCACCAGATGATTGCGACAGGTGCCTCCACGAGGTGATTGCAACAGGTGCCACCAACGGGTGACTGGAACACCTGCCTCCAACAGGTGATTGTGACAGGTGCCTCCACCAAGGTGGCTGCAACAGGTGCCTCTACAAAGGTCCGACAAGTGTCTGTGACAAATAACCAATAAATAACCACGTGACAGGTGACATAAAGAGAAGGCGCTTTTCCAAGGGCTTCCACCACCTTGTGTTTGCAACAGTGGATATGACACTTAGTCTTTACAACGATGTCTGCGACGCTTGGATCTTGCGTCAGTGGTTGTCGTAACGTGCTCAATTATGGCCGTTCGTTGGCTGTGACGAGTGATTACTATTGAGCGGTAGGTGATTAAGTTAGTCATGACTCTGAAGGAGGGGTGAACGATCGACAGCCTGTAATATGAGAGAGAGAGAGAGAGAGAGAGATGATGGATCCCGTCAACAGGGGGCTGTCATTGCTACAGCAAGTAACTATCTTGGTCACATCAGGTGGCTGCCATACCCACAACAGTTGGTTACCACAGTTACAACAGGTGACTACCACTGTTACAACAGGTGGCTACCGCTGTTACAACAGGTGGCTACTACCACGGTTTCAACAGGTGGCTACCACCACGGCTACAACAGGTGGCTAAGACACGTACTTGCGACACACAACGAGGATGCAGAGCCTGTGGGCGAGGGCTTGGAGAAGAGGAAGGAAGAGGAGGAGGAGGATGTTGAGGAGGAGGAGGGAGCATGAGGAGGTGGACGGTGCATTACTCCCTCCTGGTAATGAGCCGTGAGAGGAGCTCGAGCCGGTCGGTCAGCCGTCCGGCCGGCCGGCCAGCCAGCCAGCCAGGTCCCCCAGCCGGCCAGCCGGGTCCCCCTGCCTCATCCCAGGACCAGCGACGAGAGAGGTCAACCCAGACGCTCTCCCGGCCTCTCCCAGGACCTCGGACACCCTGGCCTCGCTTCACCCTCAGCACCTGTTTGGCCTCAAGAAGTCCCAGTTCTCCACCTGTTCACATCACCTGCGTGAACCTCAGACACCCACCTCCCACCAATCTTGCCACCTGTTCGCCACCTGTTCAGTGTCCAAATCTCATTTTTTTTCTTTTTTCTTTTTTTCACGTTACGTTTTACGTCCTCACTCACGTCCTGTCATCCACACCTCCTGTCCTGCTGTCCACACCTTTGGGCTTGACTTCAGCACCTCTCGTCACCCACCACTTCACACAATGTTTTTGGTCTTCTTGCACTTAATCCGCAAATGTTCTTCTTCTTCTTCTTCTTTTTTTTTTTTTTTTTTTTGCACGTACATTGTGTCTACATTAATACATTCCCGTTCCCACATTCTTTTTAAGGATGTCTAGACCCGACTAGGTCCACTATGCGTACTTTTCTCGATCATATACATTTTGTCCGGACCTCCATAGCATTTTTTTTTTTTCTCTCATCGTGAAACACGTTATATTGACCCTATACCGAAGCTTTTCCTAGACATCTTTTTCCCCGGATCTCCAGATACCTATTGCGTTTTTACCCACATTGATATTTCCAGGCAGTTGTTAACCCTGCCATGTTAATTAGTTCTTTACACCCTGTTCCAGCCTCCCCCATACTCTGCTGTGGGCTACATACTTTTTTTTTATCATTTTCTTGTAGCAGTGCCCTATTTTTCTAATTTATTGTTATGTCATGACAGTAGTGGTAGTTACTATGTGTGGAAACATCAGTCTTTGATAATCCTCAACAGTCGTCTACTCTACGATTGTTTTTGGTAACTGATTTGGAGGTTTTTGTCCGGTTTTTGTTGTCAGATGAAAATGAGTTGGTGGGATGAAAGATGATGGCAAGGAACCGCTTTGTGTGACACGTGTGAATGTTATAAGTTACGGCACCGAGGAACAGACTGCCGTCGTCCGTGGTTCGATACTGGTGTTGCATCCTCTTCCTTTTGCCCGTCCCCATACTGCTCTCGACCTATACACATGTGGTGTCGGCCTACACACCAAAGATCTCGGTCCGCACAGCAGTTGTTACTGTTCTTACATCTGTAGACTCGGATGGTCACAACGCGTAACGAATTTTGATCGCATCACTGGTGTTAGATCAATCTTTGTCACACGCATACTCACACGAGCTTTCGTGACGCAGTGGTTTGTTTCATGGGCCCGGGTTCGAATACCGAAGAGAAGCCGCCGACTCAGAGCATACATACCCAACTGTTCATCCTTCTCTTTAGGGCTGGTCGGTGAATGGGCACTCGATATGTCTGTATGTGTATAAGTGTATATGTTTGTGTGTATATATTTATGTAAGATTTAGACCTAGGGCAACACGAGAATAAAATTATCTCCCCTTAACACATTCTCATAAACAACAGACGTAGGAAGGTAATATATATATATATATATATATATATATATATATATATATATATAT
>JAYMFT010260220.1:0-10781 GCA_038088735.1 Panulirus argus
AACTATACACGTTCTGCTGTACGTACAGTGTATATGCTGTATTAAAGAATTGTGACACCTTACCACATAATTCTACACTGAACAGTGGTATATAGTGACAGCACAAGGAGATCATGCTTTTTATTTTTACGGAATGAAAGAGTTGAAACTGAAAACGTAATTCAAATTATCTTAGTCGTATTCATCAAGCAATAGGATTTGGTAAAGAAATATACCATGACATTTGTTTTATAAAGAAATGAGATTAGTAATAAGTACTAAAATTTCATGTTGTTTCCGTGATAAACATCAACGCTAATAATACGTTCAGTGTTGAATGAAATGATAAACGAAGAAACTACGCAGTTAACGACCGACCGTTCGATGATCGTTACCCAGTTGAGATCCTCTTTACTCCGGTACGCAGTGTACTCTGGGCCGTAGTTTCCACTGGTCCTCACGCAGTGAGGTAAATCTTGGTAGGTCCCCCGCTGTGACCTTAGCGAAGTAGTCATGATGGGTTGTGTGGCAGCTCTCGCACCACAGCAGTGTTCCAGATCTCATAACTTGGAGTCCACAGCTCTGAAGCACAGCAACCTCAGGCTCGTGGAATAATATCCCGTTATGAAACTTTTCTATCCAATAAATGATGGGCAGCGATTTCCAGCATGACTTAGTCTTCATAACTTAATAAGTTTTATATTGATATTGGTAATCATAAGAATGCGATCGAGTATGGTTCACATTCACCCTGGCATACAGCACGTACAGATACTCACTCGTCTCTACTTAGTGGTGTAGAAATGACATGAAGACTCGACAGCTTACGGTTCCATGAACTGTGATTGTGGAGCTACATTGAGCGAATTACTAGAAGTTAAGGGCGTGAGGGTGACTTACGCCCGTGCGGTGATCAAGAACAGTGTCTGTTATACGCGAGAAATTATATATAAACGTAGCTAATAGTTACTGAGAAAGTGTACTAGCTGGAAGTAGTCAGAACCTCTTATTCTCCTCCTCCCTCCATCTCTGCTCCTTGTTCCACACATCTTCAGTAACGGCCGGCTAGCCATTCCCCAGTCTTGCGCCCGTACATTTACAGCGTTTTCTCCTCCACGGTCAACTAATGCAGATGAACACCTTAGACTGTGTCACTGTGGTTAACGATTTACAGCATGCGAAATGCTCTTCGTTCGCCGTTGACTTTCATAAAGGCATTTTTTTTTTCATTTTCAGGAGTACACTTGACAGTTGTCGCAACCCTACGCAGTTATTATATACTGCAGTACTGTTGTTATGCATTTTTGTGTGCCATCGACAAGTGGCTCATTAGAGCATTACACTTAATAACTGTCAAGTAAAAATGAGGTGGTGCGTTAGGTTACCGTAATAACATATTCCACGTGTTTAAATATATCCCAGATTATTTACGTCATCACTGATATCCATGATAGGAAATTCTGATTATGGTGGACATTGGTTTGGCTTCTCACCGGTAGGTGGAACCACAATCTCTGGTGGGCGGGGGAGGGGGATTATGATGGGGGTATTCCTGGAGCGTGACTTTACGTCTTGGAGTGCTCCGCGCGTGCTCCTTGCTCTGATATACTGTATCGTCTTGTATCCGCGTAATCTTACAACCGCGAGCGGAAAGTTGTCAGGTGTTCGTACAGGCAACGTATTGGTGTTTCTTTCGACGCGAGAATTGATGTGATGAAGCGCAGCAGAACTGGGGGACAGACTGTCGATATTACGCGTCATCTTGGATTGCCTCCGACCTCCATGCGTACCATCGTCAAGAACGTGGACGAGATTAGGACAAGCCCAGCCAGTCAGTCCATTTCCAAGGTCAGAATGATGAACTTTTTTTTCATTTTTTTCTTATTGTTTGTATGTTACATATATACTTTTGTTATGGGCTTTAGGTACATATATGTAAGTGGTGTTGGACATGTTTCATGAACGTACTTCAAGCTAACTGCAGTATGCCTTATGGAAAAATCTCCATACTTCGTCTTTCAGTTATATGTCATGTTTGCCGAGGACGTTACCCTAACGTATATCGAGGACTCCTATACGTATATAGTTAGTGAAGAAACGGAAAACATAAAAACAGACTAGGGAAGTAACCAGACTCAAAGAGGAGGCGAAATTGTTGTGAATACAGTTTCTATGGGAACATAAACTGGAAAAGAGAATGTCAGAGTCTGAACATAAAACAGTGTTACGAATGGGTCTGTGAAATCTATAACGAGAGGGTTTAACGCCCGGACACCACCGGCAGCGAGTAGAGAGCAAAGGTCAGACAAGAGAGATATGGTTTGATAAATGAATCTCGAAAAGCTGAAGAACATAAAGGGTGGTGCTGTGCAACAGATAGCCAGGCGACAGCATTTGAATGGCAAATGTAACAAGAAAATAGTGCAATATGATAGGAAGGGGAGGAGCAGAAATATCGCAGAAAGGATACTTTGGACGGGGCAAGTGGTAATCCAAGACTGTTTCATTACTTCATAAGAGAGAAAATAAACAGGTTGTAGGATTCAGAGGAAAGTCTTCTGGACGAAGATGAGAAACTTTAATGTTAGGAAGTGAACCCTGTTTCAACGTATATTGACAATGGATGCCACTGTAACCTCAGTGCTAATGAAGTGGGATGTGGAGTGGGAGAGGCTATGGAAACCGATGAGTTTGTTAGAAAACGCGTTAGTCGGTACTTAGAGGAAGTCTTGATCCATATGAGGAACAGGGACCTGATGAGGAGGTCTTACCAGAAGAACTCAAGACGTTAAATGTGAAAGTATCTACGTGCAAGGCAACACAGGTTTAGGGAGAAGTGGTCTGTCTCTGTCTACACAGTGTGAGCTGTCTTGAAACTAAAGAAAAAATTAAAAAGAAACGGACGGATGGACTGTGTGTTCACAACTCGTCAGGAGGAATCTGATGTGGTACGCCTCACAAAGGGGCTGTTAAAGAAGCTGTCGGCATAAGAGGGAGACTCCTTTCGTGGATCGAGAATAGTCTTCTTGGAAGGGAACAGGGCACTCGTGTCAGAGGAACCTTTTATTCAGATGGGTTGGATTTATCAGCGGCGAACCATTGTTAATCTCGATCGAAGTCAGTGACGTCCCTGAAGGAATGTATCTATACTGGCAAATGTTTGTTGATGTCAGTGTCAGCAGTAGGGACTGACCAGGATTGCATCAACTTATAAACGGATTTCGACAGACTTCAGAGGTTGTCAGATTACGTGCTTAATAGAGTTCAGCCAAGCTCAGATATGTCTGCAATCCGGCAGGAAATCAAACTAAAAGGAATCCAAGTAGGAAATGTACTAGAGGGTTGACAGTGTACATAATTTATCACCAGAACATCATGTTAGGAGAGGTGTTAACAAGGCAGCTGGTTATACGAAATAAAAAGCGCTTAAATACATGGGTAAGTAGATGTTTATTTGGAATTATCTAACGAAGATGCAAGGAATGAAGATAGAAACTGTGCGAGAAATCTACCATAAAGAAAATGATGAGGTAAAGAGGAGTGAGTGCATAGAATGAAGTTAAGAAAGAAACTGTGAGTGCAGGTCAAACAGAACAAAAGGGTTTGTGACAGTAAGAAAACGTTAAGATATTACTTTTGTCCACAACGGAAGACAAAATAGTAGGAAGGGATCCTAATCACAACCTTTAAGTTTTCAGACCTGTTTGATAATGTCAGAAGCGAGCAGTCCTTCAAAAAATCAAGGATAGGAAAACCAGAGGACATGAGGGTGAATTTTGGCGAGAAACTTGTTTGAAAAGATGTTAAGAAGTACTATTATAGGTGGTGGATTGAATGGAATAAACTGAGCGATAGAGTTGTGACGTGGACAGCGTACAGAAGTTTTAAAAGTTGAGTGATATTAGAGAAAGTTTAAGAGATGGTCGGCTTTGCGACCCCCAAGTCTAACGGGCCTGGGTTCGAATCGCTGACAGGGCAAACGGCTCACAGCCAACCCAGCTGTTCATCCTCTATTTTTGGGCTGGTAGATGAATAGGTACCTGATGCAAGCTGGGCTGTGTGTGTATGTGCGTGTATCATATGGTTAAGTAGTGGTATATATACCAGGTTAAGAGACGGGCGACACTAGTGTTAAACTCTCTCCCAGTGACACACATATAGTAATCACACACACAAACAGACACGTACAGAATCATATAAATCGTTGCTGAATAAACCAGGTTAGATTAATGGAATGGCCACTCCAAAAAAGTATTATCCTTGTCCCCAAGGAAAGTATCTTCCCTCGTGCAATGAAAAGCTAGCAACATTCCTGCCGTTGAAGACTCTCATTTTACTTTAACGAAGCTGAAACGCCATCCGGACTGTTGCGGGACCCCTGAGTACAGATACGACTACCCAGCTCCTCCTCCGTCGTCAGGCCACAAGCAGATGATCACATGTCCTCAAAAATTACTGATCATCAGGTCAAGGTGGTGTGAGAGGGAGGCGGCATTAGGCATCGTCACACCTAAACAGCCTCGAAAGGACACAATGGTCTTTTTTGTGCTGTTTACAGTCCCTTTGTGTTCCCAGACTGACGACGAGAAACCTTTCTGTGAGGCATTAGACTTGAACGTCGCGTCGCCTGACGGGTTCATAGATTTGTGGCTACATTTCCTTTATTTCTCGGCCGTAGGAGAAGGCCACTGACCTTTACGGCGGGTATTTTATCTTCCTATTTTACTAGAGAGCACCAGCAGTACGTATGTACACCTGACTCAGGTGCTGAGCAGTGCACAGCCACCTTCCTCAGTTCCTGACCGGTGCACCTTCTTCAGGTGCTGAGCAGTATACAGGCGACACCAGTCTCAGCGTCTCCAACACGGTCTGATTCGTTCAGGGGCGTAACTTCCTCCCTCACCCAACAGAGCATCATCACCCTCGCCGGGCTTCCTTCGCCACAAGACAATCAGAAGGGTGAACAGGCCTCCGTAGCCTGAGGTCTGCCTGAGAGATCAGCGATATCCTCAACCCTGCTCCTGGGGCACCGCCTCCCATATCGTACTGAGTAGGGTAGTAATCATTTTTGGGCAGCGGATGACAATTCCAGCTCCTTGTCCCACCATGAAAGAAAAGAAAGTTAATTCCTAATGTAATCAATATCCTGACTGTACCTCAGCGACGATGGAACTATAGTCAGAAAAGTTAAGGAAAGATGGAAATACTCTCGGAGAGCTGTTGGATAAAGAAAGCCCAAGGCTTGATAAGGCCGTCTAAACAATAGCTCCCGCGGTATGACCGCCTCTGAAAGAAGATATCTCTAAGGCCATCTTCAGTCCTTCACTAAATAGTCTTCAAACTATGTAGTTCAGAAGCAAACAACATTCTTAGAAAAAAAAAAGCGACACGATCAAGATTTCACACGAATTATGGTCGCCTCCTCTTTACAGAAGGCCTCGCTAACATCCACATTAACTCAGACGCTGTGGAAAAAAGAAAAAAAAATCTTTGAAAGTATCATCAACACTTCGATATATTTCTCAGAGAAGATCTGTTAACATGAGCCAGTCAAGTGAAGGCTTAGATACCTTGACGTATGTTCAGTAGACTTCAGAAAAAGGGTTTCTTCTTCGGCGAGTCAGTTTTATGAGGAGGTCAGGTGACGATAGCCAGTCACTGAAGAGCCAAGATGATGCCGTGCGGGTATAGAGCAGCATATGGTAGCAAACCATCCTTATAAAAAAAAAAGAAATACCCCGAGAATTCCGAGACATGCACAGCAGTATTAAGGATTTAAAGTCAGAAAAAGCGACAAAATTCTTCGTGATACACGACTCTCTGTAGGTTTTGAGATATCATTGTGAACATCCCGGCGACGGGCACAATAAACCCAGTATCATATTACACATTCCACCAAAAACAAAACTAATATGACTTTAAAAGAATTCTAACGGAAGTGAGTAAATAACGAAGGGATAAGAGAAACAAGAACAGAGTTATATAAGCGGATGGTGACTTAGCCTTCCATTCTCTTGAATAACAGGAAAGAGGAGTAGATTATGGATGTAGATATAATGACAAAGGAAAGAATAATGGATCAGCACACAGCAGACGAAAGACTAATTAATCTCAGTGAATCATTTAGCCTCGTCCAGGTGCACCGACAAGAGGGAACAATATGATGGATTTTATTTTCATGAATAAGGCATTGTTTTCAGATATAAGAGTGAGTGATGCAGGTCTGTCAGATCACAGTATAGTGGAAGCCACAAGACCGTAGTATAATGTGGAAACGAGTGGATGTGAATTCCATATAGCAATAGAAGTAACCCAACAGCAGATGGAGAATGGAGAGAGATCACTGAAAGGATTTTTTTTACTCTAATATGAATGAAATCTTCAGAGGCAATAACCTAGTCACAAACAGAAAGAAAATTATACTGTGAGAGATTAGAACAAATGATCATTGAGTTAATACCAAAGAGAAAGAAAAAAAATACGAATGACCTGATACCAAGGATAACAGACGTTAGATTGAAAGAAGAGCATGAAATAAGAAAAGAATTGAAGGATCGCGAAGGAAAGAAACAAGTGAGGTGGATGAGAAAATAGAGAACGCAAATGAAGAAATACTGCAATCCCATGGAACAGAAAATGGAACATGAAACGAAACCCAAAGTCATGATTTACGTACACAAAACAAAGCAGAAGACAGAAAATGGGAGATTGGACCGTTTACGGTATGATAATAATACGAAAATGACTCCAGAAGGTAAGCAAGATGCTAACTGAATTATACAGATCGTTACTGAACTCCAAATGCAGGTAAGGAATCTAAATGATGAACTGTTTAAACAGCATGATGAAAATGCGTTCATAAATACTAAGACGTCAAAAGGCAACATAATCAAAACCATTCATGCACTTGGAGAAAATTTGGCTCCGGGACCAGATGAAACCGGAGCCATATTCCTCAAGAAGACAAAGACAGCAAGAGCGACACCGGTGAAGATACTGTTTAGGCAGTCTAAATGAAAACAAAACTGCAGACATTTACAAAATAGCAGACGTAACACCAGTACACCCAAACAGAAGAGACCACTTAGCTTGAGTTCACATGTAATAAAAGTCCTTGAAAATGTGATGAAAGGACATATCTTGGAACATCTAAGCAAGGACGACTGTAATTGTAAGCGCAAATCCAGTTATTATCTCATTACAATATTATATATGAAAGTTTAATGCAAGAAAAGAGAGTAGCCTCCGTTTTTCTTGATTGTGCAAAGGCGTTTGATAAAGTAGAGCGTATGATCTAGCTAGAAAAAGTAAGTCAAGAAGACACTAAGGGTAAGATAGGAAGATGGGTCTGAGACCTTCTAATTAACAGGAAGTTGAAAGTGGTAGCAAAGGGAACCATGTCTAAGTTGGAAGATTTCCTAAATGGGTTACCACAGGAAACTGTGTTACACGTAATACTCGTTTTGATAACAATATCTGACATCGACAGCGAAGTAAAGGAAAGTATTATAAGGAACTTCGCTGATGACCCCAGAGTAAGTATGATGACTGGATCAGAAGCTGATATGGCAGCCCAACACGGAAGCCAGAACGATTATCCACCGGAGTGCATGGAGGAATAAGAAACGTGCATGGAACAACTATAGAAGCGTTTAGAAGAAAACTTGCCCTGTGATTGAAATCAATGCCAGATGATCCCAAAATAGATAGATACGTAACGAAGGTTACTTGCAGAGAGGAATAGTTTTATTCATCATGAGAGACGTGCGATGAGCGCCACGCGCCAGCCCTGCCAGTTTTTACGTGGTCGTAAGCAGGTTACGTACTTCCCCTCTCAAAAGGTAGTAGGAGGTAGGCAGACACTGACCAGGAAGGCGTATTACCAGTACTTCCCGCATGGGTATTGGAAGGTTTAGTGACGGCTGCTCGGTGAGCCAGCATATCAGTGGCCGACGAGACTCATTCCTCTGACCCAAGTAGCTGTCTTTTCTTTCTGCCTCAGCCACACGTGGGCCGCTGGCAGGTATTCAGTCTCCAAATGCACAGCCTCTCCATCTCACACACATAACACTTGACAACACGTAACTCACACGACCCATTCGTCGAAACTCGATAGATTTTTTTTTCCTGCGGTGAGAGCTACGCGCTAGCCCCGCTTCCATTTTGGCACACGCTTTCTGTAAGTACATACACCATTTAAGTCAACTCTCTCTCTCTCTCTCTCTCTCCCCCATAAGTTTCTCATCGGAGACAAGAAATAAATGATTGCATCCCCGAGGTTGAAGGGCGAGGTTTGAGGAGACCTCCTCGGCCATTCATTCTCACGCCCCTCGACCTTTGGGAAAACCATGGCGCTGTCACACCCCTCAAAACCATGGAGTTCTCAAAACCACGCGTCTCAAAACCATGGCGCTCTCAGATCCATGATGTTCCCAAAACTATAGCGTTCTCAAAATCATTACATTTGCAAAATAATGGCATTTTCAAAACCACGGCGTTCTCAAAACTATCCCTTCCTCACAACCATTATATATTCAGAAGAATAATGTTGTCATAACCATGTCATTCCCATACCCGTAACATTCTCAAAACTATGGGGGTTCCCATAACGTTTTAAATCATAGCGTTCTCAGAACCATGAAATTCTGAGATACTTGGTGTTCTTAAAGTCCAGGCGATTTCAAAGGTATGCTGTTCTCAAAACCATGGCGTTCTCAAAACCAGGGTGTTTTTGAATCCGTAGTGGCCTGAGAACTATCATGTTCTCAAAACCAGAGAGTTCTCACAGCCATAGCATTCTCAAAACTAAGCCGTTCTCAAAATCACGCCTTTCTTGAAACCATTGTACATTAGAAATCATAGCGTTCTCAAAACCATGGCGTTCTTACTCCCTTGGTGTTCTCAAAAATATGCCGTTCTCAGCACCATGGCGTTCTCGTAACCATATCGTTCTCCAAAGTTAAAAGTTCTCACTACCATAATACTCTCAAAGCCATAACGTTCTGAAACCCGTTGGCCTTCTCACAACTGTTACGTAATGGAAACCATGGCGTTCTCATAGCCAATGGTTTCTCAGCCATGATGATTTTAAGAAATGAACGTGCTCTTTTGATATTGCGTTCTCAGGAGCATGGCATTCTCGCGTCCATAGCGTTTTCAAGTCACTTCTTTCTCAAAACCATAGCGTTCTCAAAATCATGGCGTTCTAGCAGCCAGAGCGTTCTCAGAACCGTTGTGTTTGCAAGATCATAGGTTCTCAGATCTGTAGTTTTCTCAAAATCACGGTGCTCACAAAGCTGTGGCATTTACGGAGTCATGCTGGTCTCACAATAAGACAAAACTTCTAACATTCTCTTCTTATGACAAAGAAAACGTTTCCACGGGTGTAGCAAAGTTATTTTTAAGTTACCTTCTTCTTCTTCTTCTTCTTCTTGTTCTTCTTCTTCATTTTCGTCTCTTTTCGTCGTCTTCTTTTTCGTCATAATTTCTTCTTCTTCGTCTTCTCCATCTTTATTTTTTTAGTCATCTTCTTCTTCGGCTGCTTTTTCTTTTTGTTTCTTGCTATTTCCACATCTGTGTGTCCTTCATAATCATCTGTTCAATTATTTCTTTTCCTTTCGCTCTTATCCTCATTTCCCTCAGCATTCTTTTTCCTTTCTCATTGCTTCAACCTACACTTTCATCCGTCTTACTATGTTTTACTTCTTAAGCAGGCCTGAGTCCCGTCGTACAGTCTGGCCTTTAAACCATGAGAGATATCAGAAGGCAGGCGTGGGATAAAGTGAATTGGAGCAGTGTGATATACAGGAGGCGACGCTGTATTAGAGGGCTGAATAAAGGTATATGAAGTGGTGAGAGGTATCCACATAAAGGTCTGCTGGGCTTGGCTGTGGGCAGGGCCTTTGGTATCGGTGCATTATACATGGCAGCTGGATAATGGATGTTTACAGATAAGGCCAGTATTCGTCTGTTCCTGGCGCTACCTAATTACACGGGAAATGGCAAACTGAAAAAGATTCTCCGTTTTCTTATTTCAGTATCACAAGTATGCCACACTTTAACATTCCTACCTCTGTTCTCTCAAGAACATTTTACTCCTGTTTTCCGTATCACTCAAGTTTACCCCATGCACAAAGTCTTCCACCTGTACCGTATCGTACTCTTGCACCTCTTCCTGTTTTCCAATCTGCTGTAATTACCGTAATTACAATGCGAAGCCAGACTTGGCAGCATCAAACATCTCTCCTTATTGACAACATTGAGGTTCTAAATGTTTTCATGTATCAGAACCCCTCGGCCTTTGCGACTGTAACGTGCCTGGTCAAACCCTGTGGAAATGGGAGTGGATTTAATGGCGAGAAGATAGGAGAAATAGAATATCCAATTATCTGGTAATTGGACACTTTGTGAGACAATAGTCGCCACCAGAACATGAGTCGCACAGAATTATCTCTCTCCTTTCGTCTTGAAGGCCAACAGAAGATGGTCCCCATAGCCGAAGACGGAGAGAGGTGGTAGATGTTGATGGTGTAAATGGCAGGGAGATGACACCTGCTGGTAAGGATGACGTTAGTGGGAGGGGAGTGTTGGGATGTTGCCAGAGACCAAAGGGGAAAGTCTGAATGGGATTCAGTGATTTCTTCATCAGCCCCAGACTTTGATGTAAGTGGCGAGAGCAGAAGCTTTTCCAGGAGAGTCATGGATTCTCTTCTCTGCTTCAGGTGAGCCCTCGTCGGAGGTTCTCGTAAGCTCTCTCTCTCTCTCTCTCTCTCTCTCTCTCTCTCTCTCTCTCTCTCTCTATC
>JAYMFT010260231.1:0-10781 GCA_038088735.1 Panulirus argus
AGATATATATATATATATATATATATATATATATATATATATATATCCAACCACACACATACACACACGCCAAAACACAACGAGCCTCTGTGGTGCGGTGGTTAGCGCTAATGATCATATGTCAGCGTAGGCTAGCCCTGGGTCGGACATGCATGGGTGGTTCGAGTCCTGGGCGCGGCAATCGGCTCACACCCAACCGAGGTGTTTATTTTCCCTCGGGATCGGACGATGAATTAGGTATCTGTCAGCCTGGGGTAAGTGTGTGTATGTGTGTGTGTATACACACTTATCGGAGTAAGGACATCGTGTATACACACATGTTAAGAAAATGGGAACTATGAGCTTTAAGCTCTCTCTCAGTAACACACAAATAGTGATCTCAAATAGTTATCACACACACACACACACACACGAGGCGGTAAAAGTTGAGAACGAACATCAAAATGGCTCAAAGGGAGATGGATCATCAGCAGGGTGAAGGACCTGGTTGGCTTCACAGGACATCCAGCGCAAATTAGAGGCGCCAACTTGAAGTGAGTGAGACACTTGGGTCAAGCAGCCACCTCGGGGCATTCAGCACCATCCTCAGGGCTCTCGCTCCTGGCATTCACCACTCAACCTGAAGCCTCACCACAGGTTTATCGAACACGAATTACACTGAATTCAAGTCTGCAGGTAAAGTTAGGACGTTCCTCCCAAAGGCTGGGAAGACTAGTCGTAACGGCACGTTTGGGGTGAACACAGGTGTGGCAGGGTTGTTATATAGTAGCATAAAAGTCCCTTTTTTCCTCTTCTCAGCCACCCTATGGCTCATCTCAGCTCTGGCGGATCCATTCGCTGTCACATCACTTCCCAGGTATGTAAAAGCATTCCACTTCCTCCAATTTCATTCCATTCAAATTCACACTTCAAATAACCTGTCTCTCTTTTTACTGTTAAACCCAATAACCTTCCTTTTATTCACTTTTACTCTCGACTTTCTACTTTCACTAATTCTCCCAGTACCAGACACCAGTTTCAGCGGTTTTCACTTGAATCTGACACCAGCGACGTTTCATCAAGAAACAGCAACTGGCTCTACTCCCAGACCCCCTCAGCCCCAACAGACTGCAGACCTTCTCCTCTGTTCAAATTCCTAAGACTCTTGTATTTACCTCCCTCGCCACACCATCCAAAAACGCGTTAACCAGCCATATATATATATATATATATATATATATATATATATATATATATATATATATTAAACTGCGACGTATAAATTCAACAAAGGCAATGTTTTCTAGTCGAGACTAAAATTCTACATTTCATAATTAAATATCATAACGTTCAAATATACTTTTAAAAACAACTTGACAATTCTAATCTAAACCTAATAAAACTCATCTTACAAAGTAATACCTCTGTCGACACCTCATTGTTAGTAGGAGTGGGTTTGTTTTTGCAGGACTGGATGAACTCCAGTATTAACAGATCGGTGTCTGATGAGTTACTAGACAGCACAGAGAAGCTCTCTGTCGACACCGGGTGGTCATTGTCGTGAGGGGCATGGCATTTAGGTAGATCGTTCTTGCTGACCGTCTCAGTTGTTCATGAATGCGCGTCTTAAGTTCCACGCTAAAGCAGAATAATTGAAAAATATTTTATTTAAGAACGGTTTTCCTTTATACTTCGTTAATGTGTATGTTGGTAAAACATTTAACAGATTATTACGTCCTTCAGTAAACCCATCCACCGTACTTATTAAGGATGTAATATGCTTCATAATCTTGTTTACTGAGAAGGGCGTTTATACATTCGTAAGAAACTGACTATTCTAAAACGTGAGTTTTACCTACAAGTTAACATCAGAGTAGTTTTTAAAGCAAGAAATACAATCCAGTCATCATTCAAGTGCAGGAATGTTATTCCTGCGGTTTTGTAGTCATCAGCTGCCTAACAGTATTAGTGCATCAGCTGTAATGCTTTGTATATTGGCAAGACGAAGCGACAGCTCAGGACGCGCGGTCATGACCGAACTCCTTCGGGAATGAGTATGTGTTCAGCTTCGTGTGTGCACACTTGCCCGTACGTGCATGAGCGTATCTTTGCTTATTCATATCTGTATATGTATCTTTATGACTACATTTACCACCTTCCACCACAAACTGCATTTAACTGAACGAATATCAACCAGAGTCCATCCAAACGGGAGGGATCAAGCAATTCCCATTGACCACGACCTGAGTCTCTCTAATAGACTCTGTTCGCGTCATACTCTACAAAGAAAATTTTTGGATAATGTAGAAACGTTCTTTCTCCCTTAGTAACATCACTGGTGTTCCCAGATCTATATAAAAGGGGTCAATTCCTTAAGGATATGCCCTCATGCTCGTCAAACATGCTTTTAGCAAACTCGTGCCCATCATTCTCTGACATTGTTCATTACCTGCAACAGAAAATAGCAAAACCCCGTGGTTAGTGAGCTATCCCACACTGGGTTGACTGTGGACCGACTGCTGCAACCAGGATTTGAACCTATGTGCTCGACCCTGGGCGACTCGTGAATGCGTCACAGCCGGGAACGCTAACCGTTACACCATATTTCTTTTCTTTATGATGAAGGCTCCAGTCATGGACAAAAGTCCACATCAAGGCCAGGCATTAAGTGGATTACAGAGAGAATTGTGAAACGGAAAAAGAAAAGACAAGGCAAGTATAAAGAATTTTTGAGAAAGTAAAAAACCTGTCCAATGAAATGTTCCAGGAAATAGTTATTGGGAAAGACATGAAAGGGTAAAGTATTCCAATGCTTCGACGCGTAGGGAAAGAAACAGGTGTAAAAACGGCCCACCCTTGAGTTGCTGATGGCCACACAATAATCATGTGACGCAACAGCTTGCCGAGTATTGCTTGGTCTAGCTAGTGGTGTGGGCCCACTAGCAAAATATATATATATATATATATATATATATATATATATATATATATATATATATATATATAAAACCACCAAAGTACTGTTAGACACACATCTCTTTTTCAACATTCATTCACTAAACACGGGCAGTCTGACGCTGGCGGTGGAGGAGCCAGGCTCCGGCTGCCCCACTGGTCCCAAAGAAGCACAAGACACCCTAATCATCCACGTAAATTTTGTGGGGGTAAAGGACCAAACACCATCATCACTGCTGGTATTTATGTCGGTATCATTAATAAGCATAATCATCCCCGTTTGTATATATTTTCTTTTTTTTTTTCTACATACTAACATGCGTCGTGTACAATCAGGTACCTTAACCGTGGGCTGTAGATACACGGAAGGGAAATATGACTTTTGCAATGGGTGGTAAGTGGTTGAAATAATAGGCTACTTGGGTTACAAACACCACAGTCGGCAGTTTGATCAAAGAAAGCTTTACTGCAGCGTATATACACGTACCACATAACATTGTCCCTTCCCCCACAACGCTATAATAATGGCGTCTGGCTTTATTACAAGGCAGAGCCACAGGTCTTCCAAAGACGTGGGAGTATAGCACAGCCCGACCCGCTATCTTTAGCGAGCGTTCTGATATACTTTGTTGTTTGGGCCGGCGGCGCCACGCTCGTATGACTGACAGTATATCCCGAGACCTTGACTGGTTGGGGAGGGAGGAATAACGTATGTGTCTGGCTGGTTCTTCATGCAGGTTTTTACTGTTATCTACTCCGCTTCTGGTCTTGGTTGTCTCGACGTATGATTAAAAGTTTGAATGCGTGTGTGTTTATGTGTCTGCAAATGTGTTTGCATGAGATCTTATGTATGTTTGTGTGCGTATGTATGTGTGCATTTACGTAAATACATATAAGTATACATATATGATTGTTTTCATGTACCTTTGTAATAATATTTGTGTGTGCGAGCGCGCTTAATAGTTGTTTGCTAAGGAAAGAGAGTTTGCGCTCGTGTTGTCCTGCCTCGTAACTTTTTGTACATATGGACCATGTCTTCATTCCTATGTATGTATGAAAACACACACTCACACACACACACACACCAGCATAAGCCACGCAGCCATTTTCAGACAAGCCCCGAAGGGAAGATGAACACCTGGGTTGGGTGTAGGCCGACTGCCACGCATATGATTCGAACCCATGATAGCCGTAATGACTAATGCTCGCTAACGCTGACTACTGTACCACGTATACCCGTGTGTGTGTGTGTGTATGTGTGTATACATGCGGATATGTATGTATTTGTATGTGTATGCATGTCTGTATATGTTTATGTGTGCAATTATGTGAGTAGCTAGTGAAGGTTTTGTGGGCTCTATTCGTACGCTACGAGAGAACGGCACGAGAGAAAGAGTTCTACACGCATAGAGCCTCATTTCTTGACCCTTCTCTACTCTCAGAAAACCTTTTTTACACTTCTATACGCAACCCACATTCACAGTCTCATTACTTACTTCATTCCAGTCATCCAATATTCTTAAACAAATATAATTTACGTATTACCTACAATTTTTTTTTTGCTGACTTTACTTACATTAGCTGCAAATATGTCTATCAATTCAACGAAAGACTACTTACCACATTCAGGTCGTGTGACATCCTCAGCAGAACTTCTTAATCTAAACAGAAAGTATCACAATATTTGGTCTCCAATTACTGCCTCCTGAGACGAACGCTTGTGATCCTCTGGGCAGGAAAACCCGCATGATTACACTTTTTTAAACGTTTTTACCATTCATATTGATGCTTTAGAGTCATCAGCCACTGTTCTTTCTATTCACTGGAACGTCAATAGTTTCCATAACATAAAGCTGAGGAAGCATTGCTTTAAAACCGGGTGAAAGCAAATATATAAACACAGAGACACAGGCTACATCCATACGGCACCAGCGTTCTGATTAAACTGAAACTAAGGAATAGATATTTTGACTCGAACAAGAGCTGGAAGTTGGAGTAAAGAAAATGCATTTAGGAAGCTGAACTACCCCCAAAATGCTAGTATTTTTAAAGAGTTGTCAAAAGCTGCCACTAATGCCATCTAACGGGTGAGCTTGTAACTTGTCAAGGAAAATGTGTAGAGAATTGTTAGAGTAAACTAAACCAATTCGGGTAACACATCACAGAGAGCGGGTTTGATGAGTAACTAATCTTACATATTGACTTTTTTATATTCCGATCAGTGATTGTAGAAAAAATATATAAAAGTTCCAACTTCTGTAGATATATTTCTTTCAATTCTAAGTGTTTTAGTTTTATATGAATACGTTTCATATGATCTCAGTGCCTCGTACCTGCAAGTTATGGAAAAGAGATTAATTCATACCAGTGACATAAGTTTTCTTTTATACTTACTCTTCAGCTAACTTAACTTTGCTGCTGAAATACTTCATAAAGTTAGGGATTTACCAAGATCAAATCAGAAACAAAAAAAAAAATATTCATACTATCTAAAATCCTTATCGTTAAGCATAACGACATCAACCGCATTTGAAATGTATAACTCATTTACAACAAAACAGTTAAAATCAGATTAGGCAATCAAGCATACAGTCTCAAAGAAGACGTGCACATACATATGAACAAGAAAATAAAAGCAATAAGAAGCATAAAATCCAACAAACATAAGAGAGAACAAAAGCATATATCTTCCATCAAAATTACAAGTAAACAAAAAAATATTGTGCATGTGACACACGTTCATGACGAAGGAAGAAAATAACAAACAGTAAAACAAGTGAAGTAACAAGCAAATGTAGCAGAAAATACTTCAAAAGCATTTTCGAAAATAACAAATAAAGAATATCATGATCTCATGAAACACATTTATTACAAGTAGGAAAAGAATAACATTATGAATATAAGAAGACATGCAAAGTAGCTAGCAAGCACAAAACACGTGTAAAATCCTTTTCGGAAAATAGCAAGCTAAAAATGTAAGAGGATTATATGCTCTCCAAGAGCAGACTTCTGACCCAAATTTGCAACTATTGAATTTCAGTGGACTTTATAGACATGAGAAAGATTTTGAGCGATCGGGCTCAGAACATGCAGGAGTGTGAAAGGCGTGCACGGGATAGAGTGGAATGGAACGATGTGGTATAATGGAGTCGACGTGCCATCAATGGCCTGAATCAGAGCATGTGAAAGGTCTGGGCTAAACCATGGGAAGGTCTGTGGTTGTGGATAGGGAGCTGTGGTTTCGGTGCCTCATACATGACAACTAGGGAATGGATGTGAGAGGATGTTGCCCTTCTTCGTCTGTTCCTGGCGCTGCCTCGCAAACGCGGAAAACGTCGATCAAGTATGAAAAGGAAAGGGGGGGGGGTGTACTGGGCAGAATTAGATTAGGTAAGGCTACCGGTCAGTCGATGCTGGCATTGAAGGGGACCCAAGAGTAATGCGAAATTTGGGAAATATGAGTTTTTAAGGAAATTTTGAAATTTAATAAAATTTCTATTTAACGGACGATTAAAAAAAAATTTGAAATGCTTTCACAACTCTAGTCTTTCTTTTCCGTCACCTTATATTGTAAATATCTGATTGATATTAGTCACAAAGGATCATGAAAATCTTTGATATATGGCCACAAAAGGTTATAATAATGTACTTCATTATGGCTATAATTATAACTATTAACCCTTTACCTACTGGAATTTTCGAGAAATCAGTGAAACTTCAGATGTTTGTGTAATTTTCTTTTTCCTTTTCTGCAGACAGAGTAGCTCTACCTTTCTACGCATGGATGTGCCCCGTCACCACTTTCCACTATGTCGTAACTACCTATAGAAAATGTCAACAGAACAGACGACGAGAAAACGACAGCTGATTTCTGTGGCGCCATCTGACCGTTGAGCTAGCAGCTAAAACATGAATGCCAGATACTGCTTTTGGACTTGATTAGCGTCGAGTGATGTTTCTCATACCCTCTGCTATTTTACTCCTCAATCTGCCACGGTGAAGTGTTATGCTGAAGAGATATTTCATTCAGGGAACCCATATGGTCTCCTCCCTCCCCTCACTTGTAGGAAAATGGCCTGAGGAAGCTGTAGTCCATCCAAATCTTGGCGTCGGGGAGGCACTCCTGTCTGCTGCTACTGCTGCTCTGTGTGTGTGTGTGATTACTATCTGTGTATTAAGGGGAGAGAGAGTTTTACACTCGTGTTGCCTGTCATACATGAATCATGTTTTTAATCCTATGTATATACATACATACACACACACACACACACACACATCAGCCTAAGCTAGGTAGCCAATGATCGACCAGGCCCCAGGGTGAGGATGAACACCTGGGTTGGGTTTCGACTGACTGTCATGTTAAGGATTCGAACTCATGCAGGTCCGTACCCCGGGCTGGCCTGCGCTGACTCATGGTCAGTAACATCAAACACTACACCACGGAGGCCCGTGAGTAGAGGAATATCCATAACGATACATATATTTCTGCATACATTTTACATGGTCTTCCTTAAGAGCCACTCTGATTTAGTTCCAAGACTCACCGCTATTGACAAATTTCCGGATGGATTTTTTCATCGTCACTTCAACCGTAAATTCCAAACATTTTAAGTTCCTTAAGGGCATCCGGTAAACAGCCTCCATGCAGAACAGAACTCGGACCATCATCCAACATGTAACGTCAAACATACTTTTCTTTTTAATTCTACGCGCCCTTGCAGCCAAACTGCTGTTGTTCCATTAAAGTACATTTGAATACATTTCATGTTTCTGTGCAGCCAGCCACACCCTTGCCAACACTGCGGAATTCTCATTTTTGCCTAGGCCCCTCATGCTGTGGCCAACAGGAGATTCGATAACAGGGAAACATACATGGCTTTCGGGCTTTGTAGATAGATATTCTGCTGCAGGTGGAAGCACATCTGACTACGGGTTTACACTGTAATATAAAAACTTACCATCTATAAATCTTCCCTGACTATCATCACATTTGGGGCTTTTCAGTTAACTTCGTTGTGAAGGATAACACGATGTGACTTACTGTGTAAATGAATGAATACTTGTTTTCATTCCTGAGTAATGTATAAACTTACCTTCATTTTACCGTGTCAGTTGACAGTATGGTAAATTGAGGTATGTCTTCGGCACCAAAGCTGTCTTTACAGAATGCACTTGAGTTTCATTTTCCTCTTGCTGGCCCCACTCCAAGACTCTAAATGCCGTCTAGGCTTTGCCTATAGAACCTGTGTCTGTATAGTGACTGTAATTCGTATGTGTGTGGGCTAATAGTGCTTAAGCTGCAGTTGTGCTGTAGGTTTTTGGTTGTAAATTGAGCAATTGTGTGTTGTGACCGTGTTTATTGAGGACGAAAGAGGTGGTGGTTGTGGCTGTGTGGGTTTTAGTTGTGGATGGAGGTTCCAGCTTGTGCGATCAGTATGAATAGGGTAAAGAGGTTTATGGGCGGGACTTGAGGTGGGGGCGTAGGGTTTCTGGTTTGTGGGGCGTTTGTGTGACAAACCCCGTGGGAAATGGACGACAGAGCTGTGGAAGTAGGTAGAGTGAAGGTATGTATCACAGGCGTGTATCTAAGTTACTGTATCAGATGTGAACTTCGCCGTCGCCCACGCCAGGCTTGACTCTACTCCCGCCTCAGCCCGTCAACGAAAATAGAAGCCACGGATCGCAACCGCTGAACCTCACTTGTACCACTCTTAAACGACTTCGGTTTTAACTCATGGCAAAACGGTAGCTACTGTTGCTTCCGCGTAAAAATTCTCGGCTTCTTCATTCGCGCGTAAAATTATTCATGGGACCATTGCACATCCGGGAAGCCACGATTGCATAATTATGATCCATTTGCGAGTTCTACGATTAAAGGGAAAGATTCATGTTCATTTCACGGGCATTAGGCGCTCGCGCAAGCGTCGGGATGGCAACTGGCAGGAGAGGGGCGGTGAGGCGAGGACTTGCGGAGATGCCCCGAGTAAAAAATGGGAATTGGTTGGGGGAAGATAGAAGGGAAAATGGACTGGAGAGGGGAGAAGTAGGGCCGGGGGAAATGAGGAGAGAGGTAGGGATGTGGAGCAAGGGGATTTGTGAGGGAGTGGCAGAGTGGACCTTGTACCGCCAGGTTGTATGAGAAGATCGGGTGACAGGTGGCAGAGGATGGTGACCAAGCCTGGATCAGCAGGGTACATGGGAAGGGTATTTGAGGGGTAGCAGAGAGCGAACACGGGAGGTGATGCTCTGCATCGCCAGGGTGCATGAGAAGAGTATTTGAGGAGTGGCATGGGAGAAGAAAGAACATTTTTGCCTCGCCTGCTGCAATGGGGAGGGTATTTGAGGAGTGGCACGGGTTAGTGAGAGCCTTGAGTCAACAGGGTGCATGGGAAGGTACGCTAGGGGTTGGCACAGGGTGACCGGTCGAACACTTACTGCCAGGGGGCATGGGAATGGACCGTGAGGCGATGCAGGTGGTGACCAAGGGTGTCTCGGGCCCAGTAGGGTGCACGAGAGAGGAAGCCGATGGGCAAAGATCCTAGCCAGTTCAGTGCGTCTGTAATCAAACTGTTTACATCCTGAGGCTTTCATCCTTGTGTACACTGGCAGTGATTTACATTTCTTTTTACCAGGAGATCTGCATATACGGGACCTGGGGAGTGTAGTGTCCTTAGCACTAATTCCATTTTGTGTTGTATGTTTGGCTTTGTCCTTCCCTTCTGTAAACTTCTCTTTAATTATGCAGCCGAACTTTTACTCCCCCGATATGCACTTGCCTTTGTATCAACATCAGAGAGGACAGAAAAAAATGAGGGGAGGGAGGGAGGGGGAGAAAGAGAGAGAGAGAGAGAGAGAGAGAGAGAGAGAGAGAGAGAGAGAGAGAGATGAGAGGACGGAGAAGGAAGGAAAGTAGGATCATCATGTAACATGATTGCCCAAGCAAGAGAGATCTAGTCATGCAGGACCACTTCATTAGAGGCTTAATCTCTTAGGTCATACAAGGATCACACGGAACCTGAACACACATCGGGTTTAACTACTCACACATCCTTTACTTTAATTAAGGAGGATTATCTTACTCGTTATGTAGGGCCACAGTACCTCAATCAGTGATACTAATAGCTCCTACGCTACGCAAGGAACCTAACCCAGACGTGCCATAAGCTACGAAATCAAGACGTCCTTCCTTACCGTCACTAAAACATCGGTATGAGGAGAGGACGGTTCTTTGGGTGAGGCGTCGGCTAATCTCAGGGTTTCCTTTACAAATATAGGGGAGCTAATACGCAACTTCGAGAGCCTTAATCATCCCGGCCCGAGTTGTTGGGGTGGAATCATTTCGAGACGATCCCGACTGTTGAATTGTAAGAATCCTTGTAGGATTTTGTGTTAAGACTTGTAAATGAGGCGCGACAGATTAAGGTGCGAGAGAGGGTTGGCAGTGTGTCCTGCCTACTGACGCCGTAGGCCTAGACTATTTGAAAATCGTTTTCTTTCTTTTGTGCATTTGTCCTGCAGACTATTTGTGCAAAATAAGACTCCAGTGACGAGGTGATGACCCATTGCACAATATGATGAAAAATGAGGACCTCTTTTATCCAGTATTATTGATTTGCTTATTTTCTTAAATTTGATGAATTTTCCGGAACGATTCATTTGAGGAACTGAATGGATTTCCCTTCCCTTTTTTTGTGTGTGTTTCTTTTGAGTTCGCTGTGACTGACTTGCTTGACTCTACAGGCAACTGCCAACTCCTGTGATACATCGTTACCTTGTGTGGTCAATAAAATATCTGTCTGTCTGTCTATCTATCTATCTATCTATCTATCTATCTATCTATATATATA
>JAYMFT010260242.1:0-10781 GCA_038088735.1 Panulirus argus
TGAAAAAAATATATATCTCTATATATATATATATATATATATATATATATATATATATATATATATATATATATATATTAAGGGTGAGTTAAGTGTATTATAACTAGACATTTTGAGGAAGGTGGGCAGTGAATGAAAAATGTGTTAATGGTTATCTGAAACTAATTTAATATTTTTTAACTTTATTGACCTTTTACCTTGAGGTGGAAAGATGGACTCACGGGTTCGAGTGTGTGTGTGTGTGTGTGTGTGTGTCCATGGAAACGTTTTTGAAACCGTGATTTGCATATGACTTTAAGCGAAGCGTGCATAGAGGCGGAACCCACAGGCCAATGTCTTGGCGATGGTGTCACGTTATGTGACGCGATGGGGGCGGTGTTACTATGTGACTCGCGGAAAGTAATGCTGTGTGGTTAAGGCTGGTGATATTCTGAATTATGTGATTGATGTTTGTGGCGTTATGTGACTGACAGTAACAGTGTGCTGGGGGTTATGTGACCCACGGTGTAGGTGAGCTGGGGTTTTGTGTGACCCACTTTGTGAGCTGGGGTTATGTGACTTGTGTTATCAGTGGCAGTGGGCTGTGGTTATGTGACTCCCGGAGTGAGTGGTGTGAGTCTCTGTGAGTCAGACTGCCCGGTGAAACAGGGTCATGACCCCGGCGATGACCTGGCATTTCTTAAAAGGGCAGGTTGCCCGCTACCTCCTATAACTCTTGGATTAATCTTCCCATTTTCTCTGTAAGTCTCCATCTAATCTCGTCCTTGTCTTGTATCAGTTTCCAGCCGGGACTCAACGCAGACGTGTGTCCCTAACTAGCCCTTTTCGACGTAACAGAAGAAATTCTCGCGAGTAATCTTACAGTACACAGAATAAACCATCAACGTATTAATCCCCTGTCGGGAATAATCCCTTTTCGCATTAACGGATTTAGTAATCTCGTGCTTGGTGTCATGAGAAAGTGGTGGGGAATGGGGGGGGGGGATTAACGGTGATGAAATCTCCTTCTGGTGTCACGAGGATTAACGATGACATATGAGCAAGGGTGCGGGTTGGGTACTAACTCATTTATCCCGCTCGCACAAGACCTCAACCTCGCCAGTTTTTCTTCCCCACTGTCGAGACATTGCTAAATAGCCTTCCTCTGATCAACGGATACGATTATATAACTATATCAAGCTATTTTCTACGTTCTGTCAATACTGAAAAAATGAAATACTGTATGTAATAATAATAATAATAATAAAGATAATAATAATTGTAATAATAATAATAATAGTGATAATAATAATAATAATAATAATAATAATAATAGTAATAATAATAAAATAAATTTTATTACCGCTACTACTACTAACAGCATCTGCGTCTCATCTTTAATCCATCAGTGTTTACAGACATTTCCTACTTATCAAGAGTGCTTGTAAGCACTTGCAATAATGCATTGTTATCTTGTCTGGACAGCTGCTTTTATCTGCAATTGAAATTCCTGCATCAACCACTTAGCTATATACTATTTAGATTTGTTTTATAACTCTGTTTCATGACAGGACGAGTAGGTATTGCAAACGAGAGTATCTGATGGTAAAAAGTTACGGGCCTAATGACCACCTTCCTCGTAGGTCGCCGGCCGTTAAACCCAACAAACCGACCAAGCAACCAGCCAGAGGTTGTTTGTTACCGCTGGGGCTTCTGCCGAAATCTTAACCTGTCCGTGCGTCACCGGAACAAACACTTCATATTTTGATAATAATCAGTTTTGGAAAGTGTCTGTCCTTTACTCCAGTCGAAAACTGTGAAATGTTAATTACGAGATTAGAAAATAATGTATACCTAGTAAGGGCGTTCTTGTCTGTCCGTCTGTCTGTCCGTCCGTCCGGCCGTCCGTCCTCTGCAGACATGTCGATGAAGTTGACAGATGCACGACAACTCATACACAGTTGCCAATAATTTATCTGCCAGGATAAAAACTACTGGCAGCTGGGATGAAATATTTCTTTTTTGAAAAAATACTTTTTGAGCAAGGCTGTGCTGGCAATGTAGGAGGTATGAAGAGGAAGATTGCTGGGGGCGGGTGCTTATGACCACTGAATAATGCTATCAGCTGTTCAGGTTGTGATGGCCAGGGAGGGAGGGAATAGTGATGGTGAAGGAGGGTGTGGTAGCCAGAGAGGGTGTGGTGGTGAGGGAGAGTGTGGATGATAGGGAGGGAAGGAGGGAGTGCTGGTAGTGGTGAGATAGCCCTCCGCAGGAGCGAGCAGACGAGGGCCCGGAGGGCCCGAATCTGCTAGTAGCATTAGAGGAATTCCTGATTTGTCACAGAGAAAAATATAAAAAGCTTTTAAAAGACCCAATCAGCATGTCTGGTCAAACCCAAAGATGGTTAAAAAGTACATAAAAAAGAGAATTCGGAGCCAGAAATATTGAGCGAGCAAAGAATAAACATATTCGTTGGACCACAAAGAGACATAAAGTTCGCAATCAATTGTTTAGAATCGGAAATGCTAACATTTCTAAGCCAGAAAACCCACCTGTGACTTTAGTCTAAAGCAGCATTTCCTAGACTGGGGGAAATTTCCCCCTGGGGGGAAATTTAAAGCTACCAGGGGGGAAATAATTACACTGCCTACTAGCAATAAAGAAAAAAAAATCTCAGATGGATTTTCTCATGCCTGAGAGAGAGAGAATGCCAGTTGTAAACGGGCGCCGCCGTATCTGCCAGGTTCGGTTCACGTTCAAACATAAATGAAATAAATTAGTAAATAGTCACAGTGTGTTTTGACTACTCTTTCCCTCGTACACATGAAGGGGAAAATCTGGATGTTTGAACTGGGTGCAGGGGGAAATGGCAGAAAAAAGTCTGGGAACCACTGGTCTAGAGAAAAATCTCACTAATCAAAAAAGAATACGACAAAAAAAGTTTTTATCTTTTGTCGACAATAACTTATTATTATCCTTATGGGTAGCCAACAATGGCCAATGATCAGTGAAAACTAGCCGAAGAATCCGAGACTTTCTTCCCAACGCTAACAGAGCCGTAAACACCCCCATTACTCCAACAATATGATTTCGGCGTCAGTCAGAGTTGTCAAATTCGTAAACAATGACTTCAGCCCATAAATCCGCTCTGCAAAAACCTGAAATGCGAGTCCGGAAATATCAAACTGGTAGCACCAGAACCACGGGCGCTAACAGCGCAAAAACCTGCTCTTTACATAAGCAAAAATATTTTGAACTTCAAAAATCAACCTAGAAACCCGAGTCCAAGAAAATCATAACCAGGAGCGTCACACCGCCGCAAAAACCGTAACGCCGCCCGGAAATATCACATCAGCTACAGCAGCGCCGCGGCGCGGTAATGTTGCCAATTACAGCGTCCGTGCGGGATTAGCCGGCACGCAGCTCGACAGGCTTTTGTTTCGAGGCACCGCGGGAAATGGCGCTAATTAAGCGAGTTCAGGAGATTAGCATAAGTGAGTGAGCTGAGCAGGTTATCAAAGCAGCATCAGTTGCTGAACATGTTTGGGATTCGTTAGATTTTGTGAGTAGGTGAAAAAGGATTGAGATGTGTAACCTATCGTGGAAGGATGTTATAGAAGATTATGCGCGAATTAAGCGACTTTAATTTTTTTTTTTTAGAAATAAGTTATTTAAATGACTGTAAATGAGTCTGACAGGTTTAATAAGTTGGCATAAATAATGCACATACTATTATGGGCGAATTATACAGTGCCTAGCCTAAATGAGCCAAGATTGTCAATAGAATTAAAGGTAATTTGCAAAATCTTTAATTAATACGAACAGTATTATAACTCAGAGTCAAACAGGCTCTTTCTTATCTTATGAAGGTTATTAATAACTCTTAACCATGACGCTTAATCACCGGCCCTTAATCATCGGTGATAATTGGCCAGTTCATATCCACAGGAGAATATTCATTTACCTTTGTAAGTTATCTTCCCTGATTTACATTATATTCAAGGCATCCCTGAAGTTCTTTAAAACTAAGAATGTTCAATTTTACTCAAGTTATTTTTTAAGCCCCTGTAGTAGACTAATGATAATAATAATAATAATGATAATACTAATAATAATGATAATAATATTAATAATAATAATAATAATAATAATAATAATAATGATAATAATAATAATAATGATGATAATGAATAAAATAATAATGATAATACTTACGTACGTACATACATACATACCATCAGTACGAACTGGATTTAAAACTCATACTTTAGCCTTTCCTGCTAAGAAAACGGGATACAGTTATTTAGACGGGAAAATGATAAGGTCTGTTTTTTTTTCTTCAAAATCGTAGCCTGTAAAGGCCAGACATAGATCAGGAGCCATATACGTACACTCCTTGGCCATAATTGACATAGGAAGTCACATGAACCCACCCGAGTCGAGATAGAGAAGCCCAAGATGTACTCTTAAGATGGCGTACTCTTACAAGGTACACTACACTGCTGGGTTGCCCGCTTTTTAATTCCCTCCCCCCTCCTTACTTGGCCATGGTACGAGCGGAGCGTATGAACTGGCAATACCAGGTGACGGTACGAATTGGCGTTACGGGCCGACGGTACCAAGCGACGGTACGAGTTCGGGGTACGAAACAAATTAAAAGGACCGAACAAATCTTTTTGGCGTGTTTTCTCAGGTGTCAGTAATTGGTTCTTGTTCTGCCTGATGATTTGGATGTGAGTCGTCGATTGCATTCTTCTGGTGAAATTAGATAACAGAAATTCTGCTTTGTAAAGGATATATATATATATATATATATATATATATATATATATAGATATATATATAGATATATATATATATATATATATATTGAAACTATTTTGTTGTTTCCGTTTTCTGGCCAGATTAGACAACAACACCATAAATTAAAGTTTATCGACATTTCCTGAGGTGGAACTCACTGGGGTATATTGTGTGTGGTGGATGACAATGAAGAGAGGCTTCACCCTCCTGTATGATGATAAACAAAATTATTCGTATCTGTGATGTGGAGAACAGTGTTGACCCTGACGTCTCTCCTGTCGCCCAGAATCACTGTCCGCTCTGTGTTTAGTGAGGGAAATTATTATTTCTCTGACGACATTCAGATGAGTCGGTTTCTCTCACACTAACTAGAACACCTGTTATACCTGCGGAGTTGACTCTGAAGTACGTAAGATTAGGAATGGTGCAGTAGATGAAGCGGAAACAGGGGGAGGACTCTGAAGATGTGAAATTGCTGGGAGGAGCGTAGCGAAGGACCGGTGAAAATGAACGGAACCCACAGACGCGGCTGGTTAATTAGCTAGGCCTACCACCTGCCAGGGTTATTAGAAACCGTTAACTTCGAGTTATAAATACCCACAGGAATCCCTCGACCACCTGCAGGTGTCCAAGATGGTATCTCTTTGGGACCATGTAGTCTTTCAGTGCATATAAGACCTTTGTCTTTATTGCATGCGTGTATGTATGTATGTATGTATGTGTATGTATGTATATATGTATGTTTGTATGTATGTATGTATGTATGTATGTATGTATGTTTGCATGTTTGTTTGTATGTATATATGTATGTATGTGTGTGTTTATGGTATTGGATTTAATTGCTGTCACCACGTAAAGGTCAGCACCCTTGTGTCTTCACTCAGCATGACCTGTGACCTGATGCCAGTTGTTCCTGACCTTTCTTTGGCTGGTGTACCCAAGGTTTGGCTTCAGTGTTACCAAGGCGTTATGTACACCCTTGTAATGGTGACTTATAATTCTTTGTTTGTAGATTTTATTTCTGCGTTGATAAATGTTGCCATGATAATGCAGCCCCTGATGAGACTTCATGTACCCCCTGTGGATCCATGGACCCCAGCATAGGGAACCGCTGACCTATGATGATGTTTCAGGAAAATCCAAATTTCGGAAGGAAACAAAACGGTGAAATAGTTCAGTTTTCGTTCTGGTCAAGAAAGACGTTTTGTGTCAGGGTTGGAATGTACCATGATGGAAGTCTTCCTTACCTTACGTAGTAACGATTTGACCTTCAGCATACCTCTCATGACTGGTAGCATGAGAATAGATCACTAGGTTTTTTTGGGGGTGAAGCTATTCATTGCATTTTACACAACACACTCATCTTCCTAAGAATCCACTACACTACAGTTAAACACACACACACACACACACACACACACACACACGCAATCTGTGCCTGTATTGGCACCCCGGGCGCACACACCCGACCTGTGCCAATATTTGCACACCCGAGAACGGGCTGTCATTGGCAAAAGCCCGTGCCAAGCTTAGTCTTGGCCAATCTTTACTCTCGCTATGGCTTACATGTGGCGAATTATCATGAAATATGGAAAGCATATGATCATTACGAAGCTTGATGACAGAACATGATCGTGATTAAACCATCTTACATAGCATGAAAAATATGACCTACTGAGACTTTAAGTAAAATTTAGCTTCTGAAGAAAATGGTAAAAAAAAAATCTAGGTAATATTACAAGATATTTTAAATATTTTTCTCACAAAAAGAAAAAAAATCTGTGGTACAGTATTGGAATGTAACATAACGAAATTCTTCTGTGCTTCAAGTACAAGCTCAATATATTTTACTGTGCTTCCTCTGGCAGTTATAAAGCGAAGTATCATATGAAATGAGACAAATATATACCTATCACAAAGCTTGATAAGAGAACTCGATAATCCCAAAAGAATTTAAAAACCCGCCGGTCTTTACTCAACTTGAAAAATATTACATATACTTAATATTCCTAAAAAAATAATGCCTAAAACACAAAACATTTTTTGGCATTTTTTTCTAATTTTGATTATGACATATTGAAAGGTTTTTTAACATTGAATATTTTAATTATGTTTTCTACGATGTTCTCCAAAGCCGAGAGGTTGCTAATGATTATAAAAAAGGATATTAAACATGTAGTTATTGCGAAACTTAATACAGGTCTAAAATAGTCCCAAAACAACGCACAGACACCTGAATATTATTTAGCGAGAAAAACACGACCTGTGTTCAAGTATTAAGATTTTTCTTTTATGAAAAATGGCCATAAATGTAGGTACTTTTCAGGGTAACAAAACAAAATTATAAGGTATATAAATAACTGCTTTTTATTTCATTCTTGAATATTAACCTAATATGAAACATGAAATTATTACGGAACATAAAACATAATTTAACATTCCTAAAGAAAAATGAACTCAGAGTGATATCCAACTTAAAAGATACGACTTATACTGATATCTTGCAGAAAATTTGATCTTTCTGAAGAATTAGCGATTTTTTTGCGTAAAAATATTTTATTTTTTTTCAAAATTAGAAGATAATAGAATGAAATGCACCTTCACCAAAATATTAAATATCAACTCATCATCTTTTAAAAAGCTTACTAGAGCCAACCGGTGGCGAATAGTTATGAAATATATAAAAGAATTATTGCAAAGCCTAACCGTTGAACTTGACCGTTCCAGAAAATCATCTCGGCCCTAGAATATTATTCAGATTAAAAAAATATGACCAATACTGAGATCTCAAAGAAAATCTAATTTTTGAGGAAAAATTATCAGAAGTTTAGGATGTTTTCTATTGAAAGAAATGAATAAAGATAAGAATATAATATAAAAGATATTAATCTTCTTCACCTTGTTTATACTGTTTGTACTGTGTCTTTTCTGCTATGTGTTCCTACACATACATACCAGATTAAACCAGTTGCCCATTATCTACCATCCCAAGGGGAGGATGGATGAACATCTTGGTCGACTGCCGCGCCCAGGATTCGAACCCACGCTGGTCCGACCCCAAACGGGCTCTGACTGACACATGGCAAGTGAAGAAACCACTACACCACGGAGGCTCGTGCATGCGTATGTGTGTGTGTGTGTGTGTGTGTGTGTGTGTGTGTGTAAAGTGGAAGAATGTAATACAAAAACTTAGAAGCGCCCGAGGGTAGGAAATACCTGCGCCCAACATCTGCCGTCAACAGCAACAACTGTGTTGGTCAGTGACCTCGGCCAGGGTGTGGGGCCGGGTGACCTGTTTACACCGGGCGAGAGAGAGAGAGAGAGAGAGAGAGAGAGTTGGAATTGAATCTAGAAATATCAAGGGAAAGAAATTATATATACATATATATACAAAGGAAGATGAAAGAATGAGTATTGATTTAGGCAGTCACCAGGATCTTCGTTTTCTACATTAACTGTATAGATGGGGGGTGGATACCTGACCTGTGTGGATAGATGGAGAGAGAGAGAGAGAGAGAGAGAGAGAGAGAGAGAGAAAGGACAAGGGAAGAGGGTATGAAGATAGCTCCGCCACCTGCACCGTCATCGGTCAGGCACCTGGTCCCGGTGCGGGCTAAGGGAGGTCAATCGTGGGGTGACCTTCTTAGGGAGAGAGAGAGAGGGGGGGTGGGAGGGAAGCATGGAGAAAGGAGGTAGTGGAAGGCAGCGGAGAACAACGAAAAGAAAAAAAAATGTGAGAGACGAAGTTCTCACAGTTTAAGGGAAAGTAAGATGACAAAATAATGAAGATAGCCATGTTTGATTACGGAAGAATTTACGAAAACTTTGTGTACAAAGACAGGAGCAGCGCGTAGCGCAGGGTGACGTGGAGTCACGGAGACCGAGATGTGTGAGGTATGCACATGTTGTCAGGTGTTATGTACGAGAGAGAGAAAAAGAGAGAGAGAGAGATAAAAATAAATGACCATGCCACAAGTAGGTCAATAATAATTACAAAAAGAGGCACGAAGTCCTTCGACTACTCCTGATATTCCCAGCCAAAAATAAATTTTATTTTATTACCTTGAAGAATGTGAAGGCATCGGCGGCAGCAGATTTTCCTTGAACTCCAAGAAGCTGCTGGAGGAATGCGCTTACATTTTTTTTTCTTTTTTAGTATCTGACGATCATTATGTGGATGGCAGTAATATATATTTTGTTCTTTTGTGTTCGGAAGATAAATTCCTCAAGTGGTTGAAATTTGCGTTCGATTTGTTTGTTTGGGTTCTCGTTCAGGTTTCAGTTAAATGGGTGACTCCGTATTTATAAAGTTGTGATTGGCTTCCTGTGGTTAACGTAATAGCTTTTCTTTCTAATATTTATATGAATATACATATAAAGAGTTGTGCGTTGAACTATTTATAAATAATATAAAACTGATTGCGAAGTGTTTACTGTTCCATAAAGCACGGTTGGGACTCTCATCTATAAACGTTCAAGTTATATGCAAGTTACGTTAGGTTAAGTTAGGGAAGAAGATGGGGATCTTGCATTACTCTTTCCTTACCACATGATGCTGTGGAAAACGTGCGGACCAATATCCATTGCTTTATTTTTAAAGCGATGTGGAGATATTAATCAAAATTGATGTACCATAATAATAATTTAATTATGATGGAGGCGGCTGGAGGAATTCTGGTTGAATAAGATACATAAATCAATGTAAATTACATACCTGTCAATTTTCGTTAATCTGGTATGAAATATTTTTTTTATCAAGAGGGGATACTGATATATATATATATATATATATATATATATATATATATATATATATATATATATAATAAAGACCGTTCTCTTTTTTATCGGTAACTGATGAGTTAGTAAGCCGTTTGGTGTTAATGAATTAATTTCTATCAGGTATTCTACACTTTTAGGTATAGAATCTAAGTTGAGCCCGCGCGATCCTTTGGCAAATTGGACGACAGGAAATACCCTTACATCAAGGACCCTGGAGCCAAGTGAAGGGTCACCAGTGCGGTACGATTTTAACTTACGTTGACGCTTGTTCAAAATGTATTTCATTTAAGATTTGATAAGTGTTCGGAGTCAGAGATTATTTAAGTAAGATGATTTTCAAAAGATTTGAGATTGAGTCAAGGGTTTATACAAGACACTTCCAGTGCACAGAAGATATATTTGATGGTGTGTGACAAAGTACGTACCGTTTATTTAATGGCGGTCGACATCTGACTGGTCATAAGGCCAGATCTCCTACACGCGCATACACAAAACTTGGGCATGTATAATCAACTAAAAATGCATAATGTCTATGTGCATGGGATGGTGTCTGGCTTTATTACTATTAAGCAGTCAATAATCCTTCAACCCATAAATCTAAATGCGGTAATAGTATGCATTCCTCACATTTGTATTTATCTCTGTCCGAAATAAAAGAAAAACTATCAGGAATTTCTGCGCATCAAACCAGAAAGATAACTGAGTTTATATATAAATATAATGCGATTTAAAGGGAGATATTGTGTTTATTTGTCTAATGGCGTATATGATCATAGCATTCTAAATGCTTGTGACGGAAACTCCTACAGAAAATTGCATCTATAGGATATTTTTTTTTTCACTTCACTTGCATTCTTCGTTAACGCGAGAATTTAATTCTACAATACTTTTTTTGGAGCTTGTAAACGTCAGTGTGTGTGTGTGTGTGTGTGTGTGTGTGGGAGGGAGGATCCCAAAACTCGGTACCTGGGAGTTTATTGTCGACCTGAGGTGGAGGGAGGGAGGGAGTGGCAACCATGTAACGTTTATGGTAAACACAGGTCAACTTTTTTTGTTCCATATGCTTTTTTTTTTTTTAGCGAGAGGTCAGATATTTGAAAGCAATTTCCGGTACGTTGAACTGTGTTGCACGACGACAGGCGACCCCGCTAATGTTGTGTTCTTACATGGATTTGTAAGTCAGATCCAGAATAGATGATTAAGGCTCTGAGGTTTAA
>JAYMFT010260253.1:0-24397 GCA_038088735.1 Panulirus argus
ATAGCCCATGCCTCGCAACCATATAATATTGTTGGAACTACTATTCCTTCAAACATACCCATTTTTGCTCTCCAAGAGAATGTTCTCTCCTTCCACACATTTTTCATCACTCCCAGAACCCTCGCCCCCTCCCAACCCTATGACTCACTTCTGCTTCCATGGTTCCATTTGGTGCCAAATCCACTCCCAGATATCTAAAACACAATTTAAGATACAGTAAATTTTACTTCATGCATATTCTACAAGTATTTTTTTGTGCATCTCCTTCAGTAGGCTCTTATCTAATGTATAAACTGATAATTATCTGTATATTCACAAAGAATATGACAAAACTTAAACTTACTATCTCAATGTCCTAATGAATTATGGATATGACAAATAAGTAGACACCTGCTTGTCTGTATTTTTATGTGTTTTATGTTATTTCCAATGCTTGGTAAATGGTTTGAGTGTTGTTTGGTACAGTTTCCATTATATACATAACGTTATGAGTGTATTTTGTGATTTTTATTTTGTCCTACAGCCCCTGACCCCTTATTTGCCTGGGAATGGATGTTATGATATAGGGTGATTTGATATTATGTGAATTACTGTGTAGATTTTTTATAGCTGTCTCGCGTTATATTTTGATAATGCTATACGATACATGATATGGAGATTTTGCTGTTGTGGCCACCCTCTTGAGGGAGTTTCAGGTGGGAACAGGTATCAGAGATGTAGATAGATAGATGTGATACGATAGTGAATGACCCAATTGTGATAGTGATATGATTGTAGATAATGTCCTGTTGATATCAGTAAAGCACTTTATTCTGCCATATGATGGTAATCTTTATTGAATTCAAGTGCCACATAGAAGAGCATTTGAGGAGATGTCTAGAAATATTTTTCTGGAACATATCCTCATTTCATGAAATAAAGTCTTTGATAAAGTTTTTTCATTTAGTGATATCCCTAAGAGTAAGACTTCTCAGTAATGAACCTGGTAAGTTAAACAAGGAGTCCCTGTCTTATAAGAGCATTGTAGATTAAAGGATTACATTTTATTAATGGAATTAACTTGCCTTTCCAGTCTTTACTGTTTACTAAACCATCAGAAACCTTGGAAGTCTCCAATATCTTTATTTTGCGAAAATCAGTAGTTTAAGGATTGCTTGGTCACAACCATTCCAAACTAAAGACATAACAGTAAAGTAGAGTTGCCTTCTTCTACCACATACATTTCACAGTTATCTATCAATTGTTCATCTAGAACAGTTTTCAACCAGTTGTCTAATCATCTTTTTATAGCTTCAGTAGTCATTCTACCTTTCTTATCAGGCTCTGATATTTTTTATTCCACTGAATTACTGTGTTTCTTTCAGGTTGATGAATATATAATCCTGGGAATGTTTTCTTTAATTCTTTTTATTTTTTTAACTTGCATTGATTATTAAAATCTTTGAGTGTTATTTATTCCATGTTTGACTTTTCCCACATTAATGAGGAAGTGCCAGGAACAGATGAAGGAATGGCCTCACATGTTCACTTTATTCTCTAGCTCTCATGTGTAATGCACCAAAACCACAGCTCCTTGTCTACAATGAGGCCCTATAGACCTCTCCCTCATTTCCCATGGCTGCCTCATGTGCCTAGGAGTCCATTGACAGCATGTTACTCACTAAATACCACATCACTCCCAGTCACTCAGTCCTGTGCATTCCTTGCACCCTTTTGCATGTTCATGCCCCAAGCTCTTAAGATCTTTTTCACTCCATCCTTTCATCTGCAGCTTGCTCTCCCTCTTATTTTCCCCTCCATTGACACATTTATCATCTTTGTCATCCTCCTCACTCCTCCTCTGGAATTCGATTACTCTCTTGTACTCCTTGCCTGTATTCATTGTTAATATACAGGCATTCTGCCATCATGCACTTCACCATGATCCATACACACATTGTAAATCCTAACTAAACAGTGAACTGCACAGTCACCCGCTTTCTTAAGAAATTCAGCTGCAATCCGAACAGCATTGTAATTGAAATTACATTTGTACTGTTAGCAAAACAGGATGTCACATGGAATTAAAACTATTCTGAAATAGAACGTTACTTATATTTGTTTACAATTGCTTGTTTGTAGAGTTATTTCCTTGGGTTTTAATAATGTTTCTTGTTCAACAGTTCATATCTTTGGCTTCACATATATTCCTGCTGATGAATAGTTATCTCGTGGAAAGTGAGTGCGCTTATGTTCAGCAGTATGTACGTGCAGGGTTAGCAGAGACACACATGGTTGTTTTAGCAGCAATCATTCGTGATCTTGATAGGGAAACTACAAGGTCTGACTCAGGTAAGTACTGTATGGTAGTTTAAGCCAGAGAGCATGTAAGCATCATGGGAATACTCTCAATGACTCTGAGTTTTAATGGCTTACATTTTTTATTAGTCATTAGGATATTCACCATGTTACAAACTTTTCTGTTTTGTTTGTGGACTCAAGTCTTGGCTTTATTCTTATTATACTACTGCTTCCTGCTTCAAAAAAGATGTTTGCCGTTTTCCACTCCTTAATCTAAGAAAAAATGAAAAACATTTAGATAGGGAGAGAATTTCACCGCTTGTTCATTCATAAGTGAAAATGTTAGTTTCAGATGGTGTGTGTGTGTGTGTGTGTGTTTTATATAATGGAGAAAGAGTAATTTCTTTGGTAAAACTTGGCTTTCACTTTCAGTTTGTACAGTTCAGATATATTCTAGATATCTCGTCAGAATTTTTGTTATGCTATTTTAGTTGTTTTTATGATTCACTTCAAATTTCCTACACAGGAAGCCTTACTGGGTACCTTGGTCCTGTACTTGGGTCACTGTATGATGAATTCTCATATGCCCTCTACCGTTACACCCATAATGTGATAGCCTCTGGGCTATTAAGTGAAACCTTGCAGAATACACTCCTTGGTCAGCTTGGAGTATCCCCATGGACTCCTGATGGAGACTGGCCTTTACAGGTTCTACCACGAACTCTTACAGTTCTGGCCCAGGTTAGTAATATAGTTATCTAAAATGTTTATATATATTATTTATTTTTTCGTATTTAGATTATGTTATTGAACTGACATTGTAATCAGTAGTGAAGAATAAGCAGTTTGTTTTGTAAAGACCCCCCTCCCCCAAGGTAATACCTGGAAGGACGAAGAAATTACCTCATTTGTTCACATCCGTTCTCTAGCTGTAATGTGAAATATAAAGGATCATGATAGATACAGAGAGTGCATTATGTTCTCTCTCTCTCTGGTATAGACTAATGATGGTTACATATTGATTTTCAGTGTAGAAATTTTGTTACCTGAGAGACATTGTAGGACGAATTTGCATTTTGATATAAGTATTTTTTGTGTGTGTGTGTGTGTGTTAAAGGGATGTCATCTTAGCTGCTGCATAATGCCTTTAAGTTACATATTAGTATTATATATATTTTTTTCATTAAATCTTTGTTAGATTCTTCTTTTGCGTCAGCGGCGAGATAAGGATGAACTGAAGTGTGACTCGGATACAGCTTGTGTACTTATTTGGCATCGTGTTATTACCACCTTAACTAAGTCTATCAGCAACCCACCAGCCCCAGAGGCAGAAACAGAAGGTTAGTGCCTAAAGTTCACATTTTGACAAAGAGAATGTTTTACATAATGATATGAGAGATATAAGCAAATTTGATGATATGGAGGCAAAATTGTTGTACTTTTATCTACAGTTGCTCTTGCTTGATTAAACCACAGACCCAATATTGATTTTCATTCAGCAATTAAATTTTATCATTTGTTATATATCAGACCTAGTAAACTGGGACAAAAATAAATAGATGAATAGATATGTAGAGAATTTTGCATTAACATTCCTCCAACATATACTGTAATGATTATTTTTTCACTTGGACTCGCATATGATATTATTAAAAAACGTTTTGGTGTATTCTGAGGTGTTTTTGCAGATTTGTTTATCCTGTATATTCTTGATTTACTTTTAGATTTAGATCATTATTCCTGATGTCCTCAATTTGCTGCCTAGTACATTATGGATGATCTTTTGTTTTTTGTTTTTAAACTTTGCAGAGTTCATTCTCTTTCAACTTTCTTATAGTTCATATGTTCCATTTCCTATTATGTTCCTTTTGAAATGTTTCTGAATTCTGACTTTCTTGTTTATTGTGATTATTTTGACTAGAGGTCCTCTGCCACAGTATGTTCAGAGTGGCATCTCATTTACATACCAAACATTTTCATCATTAACTTTGTGTTTCATTGTTCTCATAATCATGCCAGTCATTACTCTACTTGATATTTTCCAGTAGTGAGTGTTGTATGTTCATCCTGCCTTTTGGCAAAATAGTAGCAGCAGTGGATAGAAGTAGTAGATAGGAATATTAGACGGGCGTTCGGTAGAAACATTAGGTAGAAGTATTGGGAAGGAACATTAGGTGGGAGTATTAGCTAAAAGTAGTTGGTTAGAACATTAGGTAGACATTAGATAGAAGTAGTCGGTAGGAGCATTAAGTAGGATCCTCTGCAGACACTACACTAGAGTTGCCTTCTGCCATTGGCCTGTTAAGGGGTAGGCGCAAAAGGCTAAGAATCAGCACTAGAGTTCACCATTTTTGGAGATACTTTTACCATGACTATGCCCTTGAGGAAGTTCACAAAGGCAACGGGCATCAGTGATATGCAAAGCTTCTTACTGTGCTCCTCTTTATTTCATTGTCAGTGTCATATTATTACCAAGATTATTGAGGTGAACACCATTCCCTGTGCTACCACTTTGACCTTTCTCTCAGTTGGAAATTCTTTCGTTCTTCTTCCTATCGTACCCTTAATGTTCTGTTTAGCTACTTTCTCTAACAGAATCCTGTGGTTTTCTTTGTCAAATGCTTTTGCAAAATCAAGAAAAACATTATCCATTCCTTTTCTCAGGATTAAACTTTCATATATGTTCATCAATTTAATGAGTTGATAATTAGGTGTCTGCTGTTTTCCTGACACAAATCCATGTTTGCCTTCATTTATGTATTTGTTCTTGATTATATGGTTAAATATATATATGCCCTTTATCAATCTTTCAAAAACTTTTATTACATATGAAGTCAAGTGGCCTTAATTGTTTAGGTTATTAGATGTTTGCAGTTTTGCCCATGTCAAGACTTTGCCTGAAAAATAAAATTATTACCTTTGCTATTGCTGTTTTTGTGTTTGTAAGGAATATAGATGGGATTCCATATAGTCCAGAGCTGTATTTTGTCGTGAGTTGATCAATTTCTTTAATTGTATCATTTTCCAGCTCAGAGGAGGGAAGGGTTTCTTGATATAACAAGCTTAAATGCAAGTGTTCAGACCATGATTAAGAAGATAAAAATTTGGTAGAAAACTGTGGTAATGTCATTGATTTCTTACATAAGTTTTCTTGCTTGTATATTATTATGTTTTGTACAGGAATCATATACTCCTTTTGTTTCAGATTTGAATGTGGAACATGCTCAGTTGCTTTTGTTCCTCTTCCACTCACTGCAGCTAATGCAGAAGAAGAGTGTACTGCTGAATGTGGCTTCGGCTGTGGTGAATGTTGCCTCAGTAATCAAAACCCCAATGAGAGATACACAAGTCCTCCACCTGGCTCGACTACTACTCATTTTTGACTACCTTATGAAGAATTTATATGAAGCTCCCCAGGTTTTGATAGAGCAGGTTTGTTGCAGCTGCATGACTAATTTTTCTTTTTCATCTTTTTTATTATTGAGGACATTATGCTATAGCTTGTTTTGTCCCAGGTTAGCAATGATTAAACATATTATAACAAGACCTTTTAGTGTATGGTGTGGTGATCATCATCACTAGTAGTGAATGTGTGAGAGAGTTTGAGTTTGGGACCAGACAGCTAGCTTAATGCCAACTCATCCCAGCTGTTCATCTTCATCATATCAATATTTTGGTTTTGTTGTGAATATTGACTCATCCCCTCTTCGCCTGTGTATATATGTGTAGGCAGTATGTGTGATGTCTACTCATTACAGTAAACTCCCATTTATCCGTGACTCATTTAACTGGAAAACCCAAAACAGTACCAATCAGTTTTTCCCCATATGAATAAAAGCCCAGACTGGCACCATTAAATCCCTGTGTAGTTAGAAAAAAAAAAAGAAAACACTATGGCTCCATTTAATTTTACCCCTTTCAGTTATCTCAGAAATCATCTATGCAGAGGATGCTTAATTTTACTGAATTCATGAAACAGATAAATGACATTGAATTCATTCTTCTTATGAAATCTCAAAACAGGATAGCAGTAGGATGATTTTTTTTTACCTCTTCTTCCAGACCTGTTTTAACACAATACTATTTAGGTTGTACTCTGCTTTTCCAGCCTCTTCATACACAACCTCCAATTTCCTCTGGCAAACCCCAACATGAAGGTCCTTTTGTATGCCTACAATGTCACAGTCACATCACAGCACTGTAATGCCACAGTAGCAACATCAGACATGCAGCAGTAAATTACACAGTTGGAACAGTGGCTCACCCTCAACAGAATTTCTGCATCTCCACAGAAGTCTTCTATCACTCTTTTTACCCCAAACCGACATAAATTCAGCTTACTCCCTTCAGTCACCTTGAATGGACAGTCTCTGTCACTGAACAGAGCACATACCATTGTAGGCATCACATAAGACTTACACGTGACATTCATTGCCTACACTAGTAACATAACACCAAAGCAACACACAAACTAAATGCCCTATGAACACTAACTGGCACCAGATTTGGACAAGAAAAGAAGTCCTTCAACACCTTACATAAACGGTTTGTCTGCTCCACAATAAATTTTGATTCATCATTCTAGTCGTCTGGAAACCCCCTCGAAACAGATTTAACAAAACTCAAAATCACCCAAAGTAGTTTACTCAGAACAATTGGTGGCTGCTTATCAATCTCAAATACTCAACTTTTTCACTGTGAAACCAAGATCCTCCCAATACAAACCCAAGTCAACTTGCTGGGCACCCATTTCTCTGCACCAGCACTAGATCTCTCTCAGCCAAACCACACTTTAACTAACCACCAAAATTCCCAAGTAGAAGTTAAAAAGTTACACTTAAGTAACCTCTGCTGAGAGGTCCCCCAACTCATACGAAATATAACATTAACAAAACACATGCACACTGAAATAACCTGGCAAACCTTAAACATCTGACTTTCCAAAGAAGGTCTTAAACAGCAGCCCACCTTAATTCTGTTGCTAATGTCATTTCATCAGCATAAAACAACTGACTATTCTTGGGCCTCCCTTACCCCCTTCAGACAGTATATCTGTCCCTTTCTCCAAGACCTTTTCATTTACCACCCTCACTATCCCATCTATAAACAAAAACAGTGAAGGTAACATCATGTGCCCCTGCTGCAGACCCACTTATCCTTCTCTCTACCCACTCGCACACATGCCTTACTCTCTTGATGAAAACTCCTCTGCTTTTAATAGCTTTTTTCCCCACACCACATATTTGTAACACCTTCCACAAAGCACCCTTATCACATGCTTTCTCCATAAGTGTTGCAGACAAATCCTTCTCTATTAATTATTTCTGCCAAACATTCTTCAAAGCAAACATCTGGTCCATACAATCTCTACCTCTCCTGAAACCATAATATTCCACCCCAATCGGATGCTCTGTACATGCCACCACCCTCTCAGTCACCTCTCACCCATACCACAGTGTTTGCATAGGTTCCTGCCTAATATTCCTTCTGACTAGTTCTACTAACTTATAAACTAACTTATACCTCTGTGATATTAACATTCTTTTTTGTTCCCTTCTCTTTAGACATTGGCACTCTCCAAGCATTCCACCAATCCTCAGTCATCCCTTTACTTGCCATACATACATTGAAAATCCTTACTAACCAATGAGCAACACAGTCATCCTCCTTCCTCAAAAGAATTCATCTGCAATCCCATCCACTCCAGCTGTTTTGTCGCACATTATTATACATATTTCTTTTCACTAAACCTCCTGCCATGATTCTATCTTTGTATACCTCCATGTCCAAAACACCTCACATCTACCATCCGGTCATGGAACACATTCAACCATCCTTCAGAATGATGCATGTTCTCTTCACCTCATCTCTGCTTGTTACCACTTCTGCTTTCATTCATCACTGATGCTACCATTTATTTTCTTTATCTCCTCATACTTGAAACCTTCTGTTATAACATTTCCTTTTTGTACTTGAAGTTTGCTGATACTTTCTAACCCCAACTTTCATTCCTACTTTTTCAGCTTTATCACTTTCCTCTTGACCTCTTCGTGTTATATTTGAAAATGATGAAAATAATGATATTTGAATTCATGATTGTTATCTGTTTTTAGTTAAAAGGTTATTGTTGTTATAATCAGAATTGAAAATTTTTATGCTTTTTAAGGTGTTTTGATTTGTATATGATACCTTTGCATTCTAAATGTTTTATGATATATGTGAATTATCTTCTTTATAGGTTCAGTGGAATCTTTTCAAGCCCATATCTTCACAATGTGACAGTCAGTCCCCAGGAAAGGATTCAGGTACTGGTTCAGGAGGGAAGATGTATCACGTGTGGCGTGACTTGGAGGAGAACTATCGTAAAAACTACTCTAATGAAGATTATGCCATTAGACCCAGGTTCTATACACTCACACCTGCTGAGACCAACACTCAAGACACGCCAAAGCTGGATGGACTGGTGAGATCTCTTAACACTTACCACAAACTCATGAGTGTTATTATATTTGGTACATGATGTACAGTGCTTCACTGCAGATAATGTACATAGGTTGAGGATACATATAGATAATCTGAGAGGCTTCTTGCACCTAAACCATCCCATGAAAATTGGAGGGGATGTATGGGATAGTAGAAATGGAAATTGCACAATGTATAATGGTAGTGTAAGGACAGTCATCATCAGTAGCATTGTGGGAGGGTTAGCAGTTTAAGGCATATGACTTAAACAAGATTGAATTAAACGATAGTGCAACTGTAAGTAATTTGTTTGTTATTTTCTAACTTTTTTCAGGCTTGCAGTTTTATCCTGGCCACACCAGACACACTCAAGTACAGTATTTTGTATGATACTCTAGTCAACCTGTTGGGAGTAGGCTGCCAGACTGACCCAACTTTACGCCATGTTAATGATCCTCAGCTGACTTATCTAGGCCTGTGTGGTGTGCAGTATGCATTTTCTTTAGCCTACCGGCTCCTGCTCACCATGCCACCATCTGTTTCTGCTTTAGAGACTATGGCTAATACAGAGGCCAGGCTAGAAGGATCTCACCTACTTCATGCTCTACTGTGGGGACCTCGTGCTTCGCACAAAATATTCAATGGCTGGATAAAGGTAAGGAAATAATGTTGGTCCTCTACCTTGAAGACCTGTTCTCTTTTAAGCTTCGTATAATGGTACTTATTTTACAACCAGAGTGAAGACATGATTTATGAAGAATGTGATCAAAATATTTCAGGAAATCTTGGGATAGTACTGTAATTGTTCTGCAGTGGAAAGGAAAAAAGTGAGTGAAAAGTATTGTAGATATTAGAGGAATAATTGTTCATATTTTTTTGCAAGTTATTTGGTAGGTCTGTATTAATAGGATACCTGGGCTCCTATTAAATGAAGAAAAGTGTAAGTATTGAATGAGAAGAGGCTGCTTAGATTAGTTGAATATGCAGTTAGTTGAACAGGAAAATGCAAGGAAGGAAATGTGAAAAAGCTGGTGGGATGTGGTTTTTTGAGAAAGTAGTTTAGTGAGTGATGGGATGAGGAAGTTTAGCTGATAGTAAGAGAGAAAAGAGAGATGTATGGATGCCACCTGAAGGGAGGAAATGATTGGGGGATGTAAAAAGAAATTAGCCGTAGGTCAAGAGGAAGTTGTAGGGGCTGAAAAAGAGGGCAAATGAGAGATGTGGTGAGAGACTACTGGCAAACTTCAGGGAGAACAAGAAAATGTTGTAGGAGGTGCATAATGTGAAAAGAAAAAGAGCACCTGTGGGCATCAGTGAGGGGAGCAGATGGAGGAATTGCAACAGGCAAGAAGGAGGCAGAGAGAAGAAGGAATGGAAATTTTGAAGGAGTGTTGGATGATAGGGTGGCAGATGTTAGGTGCTTGGGATGCTGGCCTCCTTTTCTGGACGTGGAGTGAGAGAGTCATGGCAAATATTCTGGTGAAAAGAGAAGAGACTTTAAATGTCTTGAGTAAGATATGTGGCAAAGCAGCAGGAGTGGATGGGATTGTATTTGAATTTCTCAAGAAGGGGTTGGATAGGATTTTCAAGGTAGGGTGCGTGAAGACTGGTAGAATGCCAAGATGTGTTGTTATATAAAGGCAAGGGGACAAAAGTAATTTTTCGAATTACTAAGGTATAAGTCTGTTCAGTGTGCCTGTTATATTGTATGGAAAAATGGTGATTGATAAGGTGGTGGCATGTACGGAGCATCAGATTTGGTAGGAGCATATGGTTATTGGAATGATACACCATGTGTAGACCAGATGTGTGCTTTGAAGAATTTGTGTGAGAAATGTTTACAGAAGGAGAGGGATTTGTGTGTAGCATTTATGGATCTGGAGAAAACATATGGTAGTGTTAAGAGTTCCTTTTGGATGGTGCTTCAGATATATGGTGTTGGAAGAGAGCTGTAAGAAGCAATGAGGCCTTTTGATCAAGGAGAGACCCATTGCTGTTTAACACTGCTGTGATGGCTGAATTGAGTGAATAACTGCAGAAGCTGGTGTCTAAGATGGGGAGTGTGGGAGAGGAAGAAGTTGAGAGTTACTATGGTGAAAGTAAGATCATGATGTTTAGTTGGTTGGAGACAGGTTGGTTTGAATGTAAGAGTGAACGGAGAGAACCTGGAGGAACTGAAATGTTCTAGTCTGTTTATTACTAATTGTTTTATTGGTGACCATACAATACTGAAGTGGTTAAAATAGTCCCTAGAATGATATATGGGGCTTTTGCTGTGGATGGTCAGCTTTGGTTTCAGTACATAAGACATAAGTTAGTGTGGATAGGTGCAAATATTGTTGTTTGTTTGTGATATTACATTGTTAAGACAGGAGAAGTATTTGGGCATTAGAATATATTAACATAATTGTTGATGTGAATTAATGGACTTTTTAAGAATTGTACTATATTGTTGTCTTATTAAAGGATGGACTTGTACGCCAAAGCCTGACTACACAGAAGGCTGATGCCCTACTGAAATCTGTTGCTAAAACAATGTGCAACTTGAAACATGACCTTAAAGTTGCCAATCATCTCATCACAACTCTTCTAAGCAAGGTAGGTTTTGTATTTTTTAATGCAAATGTACATGTCATAAGTGCTGTAAGCTCTTGCTGTGTGTGAAAAAAAATTAAGCACAGAGTCTGCAGGAACTCATTTTTTAACTCTGATGTATGATTGTGAAACCTTAAAGTATACAGGTTAGAGTTGATGAAAAAGGAGGTAAGTGGAGATGGATAACTTGCAAAGGATTGTTGAATTCAAGAGTACAGGCAGAGTAAAGAATGAAGATGAGTAGAAAATATTGTGGTAAATCATAAAAAAGGCACATAGATGAAAGCATTTTTTGATGTAATAACCTTGTGGACATATAGTGGATGGTAGGATGGTCAGAAAGGTATATAATATAATAGAAGGTACAAGGAGGAGAGGTAGATCTTGTAAGAGATTGATGGATATGATAAGAGAACTGATTAGGGCTAGGGATGTTTCAGAAAAATTTTTTAGAGACTTATGTACCTGATCTACCCTATAAAAATTAGTATGGGAGTAAATGATAATAGAGACAGCCAGATATAATGTATGACCTCTAAACATATGCACACACACATGCATGCCCAGTACTATAGAGGGTTTTCTAATTGGAACAGGCATCAGAGATATAGATTGATAGTGAAATTTACATTAGAGTCAAAATGTGGTTATTCTTGAATGTAAATGCAAATGAAGGTAATATGGAGAGAGATGGTTCATTAAAGAATGCCAAAAAATGGCAAAGCTGAGAGATGTATTGTGAAGGTGTAGACAACACTGTAGTCAGCAACCATTTAAAAGGTTTTAGAGAACAAGAAGTATGCATTGCAAGATAAGTAGGGAGGAGCTGAGAAACATTGAAAAGACAGTAATAGACAAGGCAAAAACAGTCCAAAACTTTCCACTTTGCTCATCTGGAGGAAATTGAGTTAAAAAACAGATGATAAAGTTAAGGGAGAGGAACTGAATGATAAGTTTATGAAATTCAACCCAAGCAAATGTAAAATAATGAGGATGGGGCAAAAGTGAAAGAAGGCTTTGGTATGATTGTAATCTAGTTAGAAATAACCGATTGTAATCTAGTTAGAAATAACCTTCAGGATTCTTTTATGATAGAAGTACTTGGGAGTTGACCTCATCCGTAGCTTGTTGCCAAAGTCCCACATTAGGAGAATGGTTAAACTCTCAAACCGTCAACTTGCAAACTTGAGAATAGTTTTCAGTTATATGGATAAAGAAATATTAAGCAAGCTGTTCATATCCTGCATAAGGCCAAAACTAGAATATGCTTCTCAAGTTTGGTTGCCAGACTTAAATAGCCAATAGAGAAGGTCCAGAAGGCAATAAATATGGTGTCAAAATTAAGGGAGATGAGTTACATCAAAATGTAAGAGGTTGTAGATTTGCCCACCATGGAAGAGAGATTGAGGGGTGACATGATCACAACTTTTTAAAACAGATTGCTGATGTGGACAGTGAACAATTCTTCGAGAGATGGTAGGTATTTAAATGGAAGCAGGAAAAGTGCAACCATTTGACAACAGGAGCAGTTTTAGGGTTGAAAATCAGAAGGTGGCATCAACACTGGCATCATCCTTCCATTTGGATAAAGTCTTTTTGCAGTTTTTGGTTAGGTCCCGTAGTTGGCCATTACTGTTGTGATAGCATTCAAATTTTATGTAAACTTACGTTTGGTTTTTACAGTTTTTGATGATTGACTTTGTAGCAGGCAGTTTTTTAATATTTATTTCATTTCAGGGGTATAATACAATGGTGGGTATACCACTGATGACTTCAGAGCAACTCCCAGCCTTCTCTGATTTGTATATGTTGGACACTGTATTAGCACGTCTTCAAGTGACACTTGATGAGGCTTGTCAGAAAGGAGATATTGATCTTCGTTCTTGTGATGGTGCTGATCTTCTTCGAGCATTGGATATACCTTCGGATCAACTTCCTATATCAGGCCTCCTCACATTGATACAAGCTGTAGCCTGTGCCACAAGGTATTGCAGATCTCCAAAAATATATCTTTGTGTGCATTAGATATTTTTTTGTTCTTCATAAGATTTTTTATATCATAACCTTCAAATAACATGGTCCATATAGTGTCTGTTTACTTAAAGCAGTAGCAGTAAGTTAACATTACCTTTATGTGTGCTCCCAAACTCGCTCCAATCTATCTTGAACAGTTAAACAGCTTTATCTTGATAGATACAGGATTTGAGTTGCTTGATGATATACATGATCATGAAAGCATGAATTGCCTTCTAATCTAAGGAACCACAATTATAATGAATTATTATTGAGACAAAGAACTCACATGAGTGTGTATTGTTTAAAATGCATTGTATGATAATATGCTAAACTGTGCTCACAAAAGCAATTGAAAATGCAATGAAGGAAAACATAATTCTGCTTGAATAACAAAAAAAAAAAAAAGAAATGTAAGGTTAATGTTGTAAGTTGGACATACCAGTGTTTGTTTTTCTGCATCAGAAAATTTTTTTTTCGGTTGTATGATGGTCTGTCAATACAGTATTGTTGTATGTCATCTGTAAACAATTAATGTCCCTTATGTAAACAGTTGGTTTCATTTTGTAACTTGCTTCCTGTAATTGATGGTTTTGAAATTTTGGGACAGTTGTATAAATACAGGCAAACAGGCTGTAAAAATTTTGCACTTGACTTAGTAAGGTAATGTTGTAATTATCTGTTGACAGTTTGTACCTGTTGTCTGGAAGCATTTGGTTTTCATGCTTTAATTATATTGTCCATTGCAAAATTTGTACTTTCTTTCTCTTTCCTTTCAAACACCATTACTTTACTTTTACTCACATTTACCTTGAATTGCCAATGCTTACACACACCATAAAACACACGTACAACCTTCTGTAACTTGACTTTGTTGTATGCTTTCTGTAGTCCTTAAATTCCAGCTCTTTACTGTGTACTTCTAATCCATTAACATTTCTGTATACTCAGTGCATGTTTGTAATTGTTGGTACTTACTGTATAGGGATGGAATTTTACACTTGTGGGGCCATGTCTCATAAACTTTCTCTACTAAAATTTTTGGAAGCACTGTTTTAATTTGTATAGGATCACTGGTGCACTGAATCTACTCCTTTCTTTAAAATATTTTCAGATGGAGTTTGCTACAGCAAATGAATAGTGTTCTTGAAGAAGGAAGCAGGTTACCACCAGAGGCCCTGGATGCCTATTGCTCCGTTTTAGCAGTGTCTGGTGGTCATGTTCCTCGTGCTGGTCCACATCCTCCATGTCTAACACGTGCAGCCCTACCAGCACCCCTTAAAACAGCTCTTGACAATTGGAATGCAAATACTATGACTGATTTTCCTGCTGTACATGCATGGGTAAGTAACTCAAGTAGTGGTTTTCTTGCTGTTCATGTGTGGTTGAGTAATTTAAGCAGTAAATATGTCAACATTTAGTAGGGTTTTTGTGACTTGCATCACTCTGCTGCAAGCCCAGTGAATTTCACACCCTTTGCATTGTAGTTTATCATGTACATTGTGATGAAACCTTTTATTCTCCCTTATGAATTTCTTTCCTTATGATACTCTGTACATTTAATGGCAGTAGATTGTAAGTTTGTCATCAGTATGCAATTAATAGCTTTGCTGATGGTAGCCATGGCCTTTTGTGAGTATATGTATATACCATTCTTCCATGTATTTTTATTCATCTCATTTGAATTTCAGAGTAGCTAGAATTTTCTTCATACTGATTCATTATTTCCAACAGAGCGAATTTATAGATTGAAATGAGAATATTGAATATCCAAGAGAGGTAAAGTAATAGAAAAGTTAGTAACCAGATTGCATGCAGCAAGAAAAGTTAGTAGAAAGGCCATGAAATGTTTGTGAAATGAATGGAAAAAGTTAGATTTTTTGTGAAAAAGGGTCTTGGAAGGGGTCATTACTACTATTCCTCGAGTCTTCCCTCTTGCTGGAAGCAGAGACAGGTAGAACTTCAGAAATTCTTCACACCCTTAGACTGCATTAGACTCAGGGCCATAAGAGTGTTAGACTCATCCATGTTTGCATATAAAAGACTTGTAATAAGAAAAAGAAGGGAAAGACTTTGAAGATAAGTAAATATGAATAGGATGAGTCTGTTGTGAGTGAAGGGAGAAGTGGGTAAGTCTAGATTGGTTGCTTAGATTAATAAAACTAAACAAAACCAGTGATATAGACACACACAGTGCAGAACTGTTTTTGGGCAATGCTGTATCTCTCATAAACTGGGACATTATTACTACCCAAGGCAGTTGGGGTGAAGTGGCCGCCCTCTTGAGTTTAGCTAGATTACTACTTAATGATGGTACAGTTCTCTCTATATCTATCTACATCTCTGATGCCCGTACCCTTTGGGAACTTCCTCAAGAAGGTGATTATGGTAAAAGAGTTTCCGTGTCTGTTTATCTCCAGTGCTGTTTATTAGCCTCTAGTGCCTCACCCTTAACAGGCCACTGGCAGATGACAACTCTAGTGCTTTGTTTTTCAGAGGCACATGCATATTGTTTGTACCAACTACTACTACATAATGTTTCTACCTAATTTTCTAACCTACTAGATCTAGTTAATGTTCCCAGCTGATGCTCCTACCTGCTACTTCTACCTAAGTTTCTTTCTATTCCTCCTGTCTAACGTTCGTACCTACTGCTGCTATATACTGCTCCTACCATTTTGTCAAAAGGCAAGGATATCACATAGTGCTCACTGTAGGAAAATGTAGTGTTATGACAAATGAGTTGCGTGAGTTATAAATGTTGTCAAGTGTCATGTGTGGCGAGGGGAGATTGTATGTTTGTGGACAGAATGTCAGTATCCAGGTGTAGGTGAGACAGAAAGATAGAGTGCAAATTGACAACCATTGAAGTGCTGGCTCACTACACAGCCATCAATAGCCCTCCCAATACCCAGGTGGGTAGTACTGGTAATATACCTCCCTGGTTGGTGGTCGCCTACTGTCTACGACCTACTATTACTTCCCAATGGTGGGACAAGTTTAGTTGAATTGCCTTTTGGTACTGTATAGACTTTTTAGGAAATATGTTACTTTTCATTGTTGAGCAGCTGTAGAGATATCTAAGTTTCTCTTGCCTCCATCTTTTGTATTGTCTAGTTTTGTTTGTTTTTGTGTCTAGTTGACCATCTCTGATCTAGCTTCTGTTTTTAGATAATTTAGCAAGGTAAAGCCCTTGGTAAGGGAAAGACCTGTTTGCTATGAGATGATAAGTTGTGATTGATGAGGCTGTCTGTTTATGGTGATTTATAATTAACTGAAATTAGCCAACTTGAATTCTCACTGTCTTAATTTGGAAGCAAATTTTTTTGGGAAATACATGACCACTGTAATAAGTTGATTTGTAACTGTTATTGGTTCACAACTTAATGAGGACATACAAGGTTTTGCAAATGTGTCTCCAGTTCCTTTATGTCAGAAAGTAAAAGTTTCATAATCAAAACATTTTGTTACATGCGGGAGAAGTTGTCCTCTCGTAGTTAAATCTTCCATGATTCAAGTTCCCCGCTTTAGCAAGATTTCTGTGAACAAGGTATTTTTAAAATGCATCATTTATACCTCTCTCTGTTCTCCTTCCATCATGCATAGCCTTATTTGTTTTTTATACTAATGTATGAATATATTTCTGCAGCGAAGTAGTATGAGCGGTGATGTGCTTCCTGGAGAAACATATGTGTCGGGTGTTGTAATGGGCCATGTGTCGTCTCTGTCTGCCCAGCCAGCATTTACAATCAATCTAGCCTTGAAACATGTCATGCACACCCTTGTAACATTTGCTACAGATCTGGCAAGGTAAGTAGGTTTTGCAGATTTTTAAGTAATAACTTAAGGTCAAGCAATTTTTTCAGTCACTGAAGTCAAGAAGCTTCAGTGGCATTGTTAAAGTGTTGATGTTCTATGAACTCAGCTCCCACAGTTCTTTTATAGAATTTTATGCCTGCTGGTGGAAGTGTCATATACAGTTAACTGATGTGCATTTTGCTTGATGTTTACTCTTTATAAATGCTGTCATATGCTTATGATGTCTGTTGATAGACACATGTTCTGTCTCTTTCGTATATTGGTAAAAGAAATGCTCATTCTGGAGGACGATGCACAAAAGTCTTGCAGGTTTTTCTTCCTGTTTTGGAGGGAAACATTGTTTTTGCTTTGTTTCTTCATCATATGCTTCTCTGAAAGATATGGGTCAGGTTAAGCACATCTTCTCTGAAGGCTAGTGGTGTGAAGGGAGTATTGTAGTTAAGAATGTAATAAGAAAAAGGATATGTCATAGTTGAGGATGGACCAAGAGGTTGTAGTGAAGATATTGTTTAACTTGGAAGGGTTCGGTCTATGGTCAGTGTTGTAGAGGATGAAGTGAAAATGACGATATTGCTAAGATTGCTTTTCAACTGATGAGTGACTGTAGTGATCATAAGTGTAGTGAAGAAAAGTATTTAGTGAAGATGGTCTCTGATCTGACCAGTGAGGATGTAGTGAAGATGTGGATGTAGTGAAGCTGAGGTTGTCAAGAATGTAGTCTGTGCCCTAACCAATAATGTTCAGATCAAAGGTCATTGGTGTCGAGGGTATAGTGAAGATGAGTATTTAGTGAAGATAAGGGCTTAGTGAAAATGAGGTGAAATGAGCATAGTCTTTGACCTGAAAGTTTGTAATGAATATGAGAATGGGGTGAATGTGGCCTCTAATCTAACACTTTCATGTCAGGTCGAAGACAAATGAGAATGAGCTAGTGGCCCAGGATTGTACTGAATGAAATTTTAGGATTGCATCTGCCATTTTGCTGTTTAACCTTAATTGGGCAATACCTGAGAAATAAGCCTCATGCCAGTTAGGAGGGGTTCCATATTTGATATCATATACAATTGAAATACTCAGAAAAGTAGTGTACTTTGCTCTGTATTGATGTTAAAGTTTTTTGAGTGGACGGGCTATAGATGACAGAAGGTTGGAGTCATATGGGTCTGGTTAAGAGGTTAAGTTGGATTTAATGTTGGGTTTAGAGGGTAAATTGGATTTGTGACTATGCAGACTTGGTTTTGAGCTTGTTTAATAGTGTAATATAGTGCCGTATTAATGTTTTTTCCTGTGTTGTGTTGGGGTACTCTTATGTGACAAGTGAAGTTATCTGCATATGATATGACTTATACTGAGGTTTGTTGGGAATGTAAGGAGGTTTTGTAGGAATATATTAAAGATGGTTTGAGAAGTAACTGCACATGGAGTACCTCACTGCAGAGCTTCAGTATATTGGAGGTTAAACCTCAGTGAATATGCTTGGTGTGGCAGCTAGTTGTGAAGTTTTTCATTTTTGTGGAGGGAAGTGACAACCATCTTTTGTGCTAAGTTATATCAGGGAACATTAGTAATACTAGTTATGGAGACTTTAATGCCATGGCCACCCCCTAGAAGGAGTTCCACTTAAGAACAGGCGTCAGAGATATAGGTAGATATAGACAATACTGAATGCGTTTTTGATATCTGTTGTCACTAGCAATGTGTTGGGAAGTATGTAGTTAGATGATGCCATACAGGATGTGTTATGTGGGGTTGAATGTGCGGTGTGCTAGTCGGATAATTGGGTCTGAAACTGTGATGTTTAGGTAAGTGGAGGATATTTTACTTCATTATATTTTTGGATCAGCAATAATAGCAGTGACATAGGGCCGTAGAAGAAAGGGAAGGTACTGGGTCTGCCTGCAGAAGGTTACTTTATGAGTGAAAAGTCACCTTTGGTGATGCTGTATATTAGGAGTATAGTCTCCTCAAAGAACTTCTCTCTCTCCAAATGGGTATGCATTTCCCTGCTACTGAAAGGAGTGCAGCTTTGAGCTGCAAGAGCCTTTATAAAGTTTCTTGGTAACACGAGGTACTCTTTCATTTCATAGAAATTGGTTAGGAAGTAATTACGAATAGGTAGAATATTGTAAAAGGAAAGGGGTTCTGTACTGTTGAATCCCCATTTCTTTTTACTTGACAATCATATAATTATATAACTTCTCATTTTGCAGTATCATTTTTTTTTTTTTTTTTCTTTTTTTTTTTTTAAGTAGTTTTATACTTAGCTTTTTATTGTGACCACATAGCAGTATTTGTTATTAGATTTTAAAGAAATGTTCACCCTCATTATTGTTAGTTTCACTCAGATCCAGTGGTAGTAAATTGTTTAATGCTATCTTTTCTCTGTAAAGATATTTGTGTTAATATGCTTCTACATTTTCTTGATCTTCTACTTACAGCTGGTGCAGTGATGATGAAAAAACTGGAGGACTGCTTACAAGCACTCTGGTTAGTTTGGCTGTGGATGCTACTTGTGACCATGTTTCAGAATCTGTGTCTGCGGCACTTGACCGCCTTCTCCCTGCTCAAGAAGGTGGCGAGACATCCACTTCACCAGACCCATTTCAACTTACTCTTTATTCTCATTTACTCACTCATGTAGAGTCTCTCCTGCAGTCAGCTGCAGCTTGCGATGGGTAAGTTCAGTTTTATGTTTTTGGTCTATGCTTTTTCTTGATTTTGATTAGACTCTGCATAAATTGTTTTCCCGGGGAAATTGTTTATCCCATTCTATTGCCATCCTGTTGAGTTTCTGCTAGGAAGCTGAGTTTTCTAAATTGATTACCACATAGGTCTTTGGATAAGTATACACCATTCCATACATTATTTAAACAGAGGCAGGAAAAGATATTTTGTCATTTAATCATCAATGACATTCTTCATGGGATTGCCAGATTACAGTGGGAGCCATATTAGGGTTAAAGATTGTACTGCAGAGTAACACAATTGAATATAGGAGAGATAGTATATTTAAGAAAATTTTTATCATATAATGTACAGAGGAGGCCTAAGATTACACTGTTTTATGATGGAGAGCTGTGTTAGTACTTTTGTTCATTGGAGTTTGAATAAACTTATAATTACAAATGAATGTAATTGAAGCAGTTGGCTTTATTTAACTTCTTGCATGTTGATATTGATGTTAGGAAGAGATTTTTAAGAATTAAAGCAAGTTTAGAATATTCATCTTTAATAATGTACTCTGAAAAACCATGTTCTTGCAGAGTTGTGGATGAGCAGATTTTAGAGGGCTGCACAAACTTCTTGGAAGAACTCTTGGAAGTACCAACAGGGAAGTTGGCTCTGGACAAGTTCCTTGCCGAGTCCCACTTTGCCTCGGTTCTCCTTAGCCCACCCATTAGTGGAGATGTAAAATCGTCTGCACTACCTTCTCATATTATTAAGTTCTTCATTCGTTTGTTCCAGCTTGGTAAGTGTACCAGGAGTCTTTATTTTTGAATAATGATATCATATATGATTGTAAGAGTAGGAAGATAGGGATTACTTTAGTCATTATTACCATCATTTGTAATTTTACAGAGTTTCAGGGATTTACATGTTTCAGTGAAATTCATGAGTAGAATGGCCTTTCCATATGTTGTGGGCATAAAGGACTCATGGCATGTGATAGGTTAAGGAAGTTATACAGCAGTCTTGTAAAATTCAAGTACAAAGAAAAGACTGAATCCATTAAGATGAGTTGTTAGAAACAAATTAGAGAAAATTCACAAGCACGTCTCAAGCAAACTTGAGGAGATGAATCTTATGAAGTACCATTTAAAGCTGAAAGAATTGGAACTCTGTAGTCTAGAAAAGAAGAGAAGGATATTTGATAATATGTGTATGTAACCTGAAAGACTCTAAGCAAGGAGGATGGTTATAAATTATCAAGAATTCCATGTAACATAACAAAAATAAGTCAGAAAAAAAATTTGAGCAAGATGAGAAAGCTAGACTGACCATTCATTATACTATCTAGAGAAATAAGAAACAAGCATGGAACAACTACAGAAACATTTAAAAGAAAATCTGACATGTGACCGAAATAAGTCCCAGATGAACTCAGAATAGATAATTATGTAATGCAGGTGGTAGCACTTAAGAACAGTATTATACATTAAGCAAATCATATGGTGACTGCCATAAGCTGGCCATGTGATGTTGTCAAAATCTTATCATGGGTACTTGTGGTAAGATAGGTACCCTATTCAATCATTTTTCATTGAGTGTAAATGTAACAAATATTTTTTTGAATTTACTGTAGATTTAGTGAACTTTTCTCTTTATTTATGATATTGATATAGTTTGGGAATACATTAGCACACATGTTCAGTTAGGATGATCCTGTAGTTTAGGTGAATTCCACTGTAAAGACAAGAAATCTTCAGCTTTAGGTATTAGTATAGAAATTTGATTGAATCTGGCTCCTTACACACACACACAATTATTATTTATAGGCCAGCTAGGTTGGTAAAAAGAAGAGGCTTTGGTAGTGGTATGTGATGGATGGAGGTATGGTATAGGTTGTTAGTGCTGCTTCAAAGTCTGTTGGAGCTTATCCTATAAACAAGAGAAGTATATTCAAGTATCACATATCGTGAAACTAAGTTTCTGAAATGATTGACTTCTGAAACAGCTTGAACATTCAAGGACCCCTGAAAATTCCTTGAGAAAGAACCTCAGTTTCCAGCCTTGGAAGATAGAGATATTCCCCTAGATGGTATAGTTTGTTTTGATCCAGCAAATGCTAATCAAACTAGTGTGTAGGTTGCTTTCAGCCTTGCCCATGGATTTTATCTTGGAAAATTGGATCACTCCCTTCACAGTGACAGTCAAGGACTGTCTTGTTAGTGGTACGCCTTGTCCACCTGAAGCTGGGAGAGTACCTAGGATACCCTGTATGAGGAGAATACAGGAGATGGCATAGGTTCAGTGGAGGGAGATTATCTGGAGGAGTAGAAACTGAATCACTCAAGAGTTGAGCTAGAGGGAAAATAAGTTACCAAAGAGAGTGGCTGTATCATGATTTATTTTTCATCCTTTGGATTCGTAATATCAATATATTCCGTCTCTGAGGCTATTTCTTCATCATTTCACTGGCATTACCTTGCTAATGTGTGAAATAGTGAACATGGATGGAAAAATAGAGGTCATGATTTTGTTCTTTAAAGAATTGAGAGAAATATGGATTACTTACTATTTTGTAAATAAGAATTTATTTGATTAATTTGGAGAAATGCATTGCAGCATGGGAAACAGAAAATTTTGATCATGAAAAAGAATTTTGGAATGCTGATAGAAATATGAAAATGATTTGTATTTTTAATGAGTTACTGAAAATGAGTATCATAACGTCAATGGATATTTTAGAATATTGAATGTGTATGAACTGTTCCCCAACATAGGTAATGCTTGTAGCATTCTCACAAGGCTGTTAATGTATGCTAGTTTGCATTGCATCCCCCCCCCCAATGTCTGAGTAATGGTAATTCTTCATTTCTTCCAACCCATAGCTGAGAAGAACCCTACAGATCACACTTTAGCATCGGTTTGCAGTAGGATATCAGTTGGAACCTGGCTTGAATCTGGGATATTACAAGGATGGCTTTCAACTCACCTTTTGACTACCACACCAACGGCTGATAGTGAAACAACACCAAACAGCTGGCAGTTTTTAAGGACACTTACAGCTTACATCATAACTCAGGATACACAAAATGCTGAGGTATAGTGTGCATATTCCTCTATTGCTGTTCTGCACTTAGTTCTTAAGGACATGTGAATATTATGATGATGAAGTATGGGTACCTGGAAATATATTATTATTACAGGCTGAGCAAAAAGTATATGATAAACCTGTTGTTTATATTAATTCCCTTTAGGCTTCCCTTGTACATTGGGTGATGCATTCTTAGGAAGATATATGTACATTGAATCTGTGCAAGGTTAACCATAAATCGGAAAATAGAGATGTAATTTCAACACCTCTCAGAGTCCTCCTTGGAAAAAAAAGTTTTCTTAAGATTTGTAGAATCTGTTTATGTTTGTCTTATCATGGATCATATTTGAGCTTAATGGCATCTGTTTCTGACTTTGATCAGTCCAAATTGCCAATTTTTTTTCTTTCCCCAAGCAAAGGTTGCCCAACTTTAGTCATATTCCTAGCATTTAGTGAGCATGAAGTAGCCTGGCAGAATGGTTTTTGATTTTTGCTGCACTCCTAATTTGTATCCTGTATATGCAAGATTCAAGGAGGCAGCTGTTGCCATTGGGATGTTTTTTGATATGTTTCTAGTATGGATTGGTATATGAGAGGGAGGTTTGTAAGGACATGGATAAACAACAACTGGCTTACACATATTGAAAATCCTAACAAATCAACAACACAGTCACACCATTTCCAAAGAAATTCAGTTGCAGTACCATCCACTCTAGTTCCCTTGCTATGTTTCACCTTACACAAGGCTTTCACCACTTCTCTCTTCACTAAACCACTATCCATGACTCTCGCTTAGCATACCTCAACAATCCATACACACACATTCATTTTTTTTATTTACTTCTTTAAAGAAGTCCAGGTACTCAAGACTTCTCTCTAAAGGCTTCTGCAGCCCTGGGAAAATGCAACTACTAGTAGCACATTTTTTTCATACTTGATCGCCATTTTCCTCGTTAGTGAGGTAGCATTAGGAACGGATGAAAGAAGGCCACGTCTGCTTACATCCATTATTTATGTCATGTGCATTTCATTGAAACCACAGCCCCTTATCCACACTCAGGCCTCACATATGTTTCCATGGTTTACTCTGGATGCTTCACATGCCCTGGTTCATTCAGTTGACAGCACATTGACCTTTGTGTACCACATCATTCCAGTTCCAGTTCATACATATATGTGATGAAGGCGAGCAAGTATGAATAAGTGCATGGGTATATATGTATATGTATGTGTATGTATGTGTATGTACCTGTGTGTGTATGAACGGATGGACCTTTATTCGTCTACTTCCTGGTGCTACCTCGCTGATGTAGAAACCAGTTATCAAGTATAATAAATAAATATATCGTACTTTATCATACATATTCACCATTTCCCTCCTTAGCGAGGTAGTGTTAAGAACAGAGGACTGGGCCTTAGAGGAAAAAATCCTCACTTGGCCCCCTTCTCTGTTCCTTCTTTTGGAAAAGT
>JAYMFT010260254.1:0-10780 GCA_038088735.1 Panulirus argus
CCTGCCCCCTTCACCGACGTTCCCATTTGTTCTCTTGTCTTATGCACATTATTTACCTCCTTCCAAAACATCTTTTAATTCTCCCTAAAGTTTAACGATATTCTCTCACCCCAACTCTCATTTGCCCTCTTTTTCAAGCTTTGCACCCTCCTCTTGACCTCCTGCCACTTTCTTTTATACATCTCCCAGTCATTTGCACTCCTTCCCTGTAAGTATCATCCAAATGCCTCTCTTTTCTCTTCCACTAACAACTATACTTCTTCATCCCACTACTCACTACCCTTCCTAATCTGCCCACCTCCCACCTTTCTCATGCCACATGCATCTCTTTGCACATTATATCACTGCTTCTCTAAATACATCCCATTCCTCACCCACTCCCCTCACTTCACACTTAAAGAAGTTATAAGATATATTAATTTTTGGTAGTGATACCATAAAAGCTACTGAATAACTCTTTCCTTTATGATTCCCCTTGTCTCTTTTACAGCCTCTACTTGGGAAAAATGTACAGTTTCATATACGCAAAAAGTCCTCTGTTCATTATTGTTTCAACAGCTGACATCACTGTAAAATGATTTATAAAAACATGTATTCAAAACACTTACTATAATGTTTCTGATTTAGAGGTTGTAGCAAATACAAATTTTTTTCATGTTTTTCAAAATCAAGTATGCTTACAATGGCTTCTTTCGCATATGATATGATCAACTGAAAAGTAAGACTGCATACTCCAATTTCCAAATGTGAACAAGAGAAATCTATAATTAAAATTCTAATGCAATTAAAGAGCACTTAAAATGAAAATGCATAAAATCATCAACATACCTGGCCTTATATTCAACAACAAAGTAGTTCATGGGACAGCCACCATCTAACCAAGCATTTAGGTGAAGGGTTATGGATGAAGAGGAAACTTCAACAAAACGATGCACTTCTGGAACTTCAGGCTTCTTGCCTTTGGTGCGGGTGTTGAGTATCTCAGATGATTCACCTGTTCCAATTCTGATAAAGAGTTATGTGCATTAGAAATTAAAATGATTCTTGGAAGAGATGAGAATATCTAAAAACAGTAATTAATCTTCTCTTCATTGCACTCCCTCCATATCTAACAAATTTATACATTTCTTCATAAATGGCTCATGCAAAACTTTTTTCCAAAAACCTAAAAAGAAAGTAACTATCAATGATAAACATCTATAGGAGAGAGATATAGAGTATCTACAATGAGTTAATGCCAGAGGGTATGGCTAAGACATGTTGCTCACTGCACATATTGCTTGTTTAACCCCTTAAGTTGGCATACCACTCTCGGTGCTTCTGAAAGTTAGGTGTTTTTCAAGTAAAGGGGAAGAGAATTTCGCACTTATGTGTGAATACAAAAACAACAGAGAAACAAAAGAAATAGATCCCAATTTTACCCTAAGAAATAAAAACTCCCGGAGGAAGAATATTATTGAGATAGCTCTAAGTGTGACATATCCTGTTGTTAATATGTCTCATCTGTCATAACCTTGTCAATATTATGTTCATGTAATTTGTTCTTTTGTCATAAAATAAATTTTCTTCATCAGACAGATTATCACTTCGATCACAAGACCTCTTTACTACAGAGCTAATATTGCTTTATGTCATCTACACTTACTCTTCTGTAACATCCTCCCCATCCTATGGCTGAAGGGTAACTTTAGGACATGTGTAATCTTCCTTTTACCTATAATGACCAACATGGCATAGGGAAAATATACCCCAATAAAGGCCACCTCAGAAGAAAGAAGAAAGGAAAAGAACAAGAAATAAATTAATCAGGGCTCTGCAGGTGTTTGTAGAGCTGATGCTTAAAGGAAGAAAGGTTACATGAAAATGGAAAGACAGAAGGAAGAGATTCCACAGCTTAGCTGTTTGAGGGAAAAAGGAATCATAGCCAATCCTCAAGTGGCTGGTTTCCACACAGAAACTGTGGGGAAGAGCAACTAAACACATGCCACCTTGGGGGTGGGAAACATGAAGACAGGCCATGATAATAATGGTCAAAATAATACTTACAGAATATGTAAAGAGCAGCAAAATCTCAGTGTACAGAATGGGAAGGCTGAAGAGAGGCAATACCAGGAGAACTGATAAAACAGAGGGCATTTGATTCCACTCTCATCCATAAAAAGGCTGAGGATCAGGATCAGATATCACCATCATAGATCAACTGAAGTATGACTGTTGGCATCTGAGTTCTAGTTATAAGTTTAATGATGCTATTATTCTATTCCACCACAAACATTACATAGCTGTCAAACTTTGGCTCAACTGGGAATGTATTTAACCATTTATCCAGCATACTTTTAAAGATTTCTGTGCTTATTACACTCAGATTTATCATTTCAAGTACTGTCCCCAGATATATACACAGTCCAATGGGTAAGGAAGGAGCTTATATGTATACATGCTCAAATTTCTCCCTCAATTGTTACTGGGCTCCACCTGCAAGAGGATACACTGCTAGTGAGGAGTTACCTTCGGCAAGACTGCATCTTTGGGAGCATAATCTTATCAAAGAGCTTTTCACTCAAAAGAAGTCTTCATTTCCCTGTTACTGGAGGTAGGACAGTCTTGGGCAGTAGGAACCTTTAGAAAGGTCCTGAGAAACACCAGGACTCTTTCATAGACTCTGGTAAATAGGATGTAACGAAGATAGTAAGGAAAGGAGAGATAAGTAGTATGTTTGAGGAAAGGAGCCTGGATTTTCTGGCTCTTAGTGAAACAAAGCTTAAGGATGAAGGGGAAGAATGGTTTGGAAATGCTTTAGGTGCAAGGTCAGGAGCTGGTGAGAGGACAAGAGCAAAGGAAGGTATAAAAACTACTACTGAAGCAGAAGTTATGGGAGTGCATGAAAGAGTGCAAGGAAGTGAGCTCTAGACTGATGAGGCTAAAAATGAAAATGGATGGCAAGAGATGGATGATTCTTAGTGTTTATGCAACTGGCCACAAGAAGAAAAATTATGCCTGGCAAGTGTTATGGGAGCAGCAGCTGAGTGAGTATGTCAGCAGTTCTAATGCAAGAGACTGGGTATTAGTGCTGAGCGATTTAAATGTGAAGGTGAGTAATGTGGCAGCTGAGGGTATAATTGGTGAGCCTAGGGCACTTAGTAAAGTGAATGAAAATGACAAACTGTTTGTGGAGAAGTGTACTGAAAAAGGACATATACAAGTATACATATGTGAGTAGGAAACATGATCAGTAGGTATCATTGGATAACGTTTTTAATCGATAGGCATGTAAAAGAGACTTTTGGATGTGAATGTGCTGAGTTTCTTCAGCAAACCACTCTCCTTGACACTCTCATTTCACATACCACCCCAACCCAAACACCCTAAATCTGCCACCCTATTACCGAACACATTCAACAGTTCCCTCAAAATACTCACTGCTCCTCCTCACTTCATCACTACTTGTTACCACTTTCCCTTTTGCCCCCTTCAATGATGTTCCCATTTGTTCTCTTGTTTTTGGCACATTAATAGTCTCCTTCCAAAACCCCTTCTTATTCTCCCTAAAGTTTACTTATACTTGCTCACTCCAACTCTCGTTCACCCTCTTTTCCAACCTGTACCTTACTCTTGACTTCCTGCTGCTTTTTCTCATACATCTCCCAATTTGTACTCCTTTTCTACATGTACTGCCCATAAACCTCTCTTTTCTCTTTCATTAGCACCTTAACTTTGTCATCCTACCACTTACTACCCTTTCTAATCTGCCCAACTCCCACTTTTCACATTTCACATCCATCTCTCACACATGCAAGCATTGCTTCCCTAAATACCTCCCATTCCCCAACCACACCCCAAGCTTCATTCACTCTTACCTTTTGCCATTTTACACTCAATCTCTCCTGTTATTTCTTCACACAAGAGTCTTTTCCAAGCTCAATTACTCTCACCACTCTCCTCTCACCCATTATGTTTCCTGTTTTTTGAGAACCTCTACAATTCTTCACCCTCATCTCCACAAGGTAGCAATCAGACAGCCCACCAGCTGCCCCTTTCAGCATAATCACATCCAAAAGTTTCTTTTTTATACTCCTCTCCATTAATATGTGATCCAACAATGCCTCCCCACCATCTTTCCTACTCCCATACATATTCTCCATTACCAGTCCTTTTTCAGCTCATAGCTCCATTTCCATTCACTTACTGAATACCCTATATCCCCTAATTATACTCTCAACTGCGAAGTTACTCATCTTCACATTTAAATCACCTGTCACTAATACCCTTTCTCTTGTATGACATTGCTGATACTTTCACTCAGCTGCTTCCAAAATACTTGCACCTCATGATCTTTCTTCACATGTCCAGGTGCATAAGTACTAGTAATCACCCATCTCTCACCGTCCAATTTTGTTTTTACCCACATCAGTCTAAAGTTCACTTCCTTAAACTCTGTCACACACTTTCACAACTCCTAATTCAGCAGTACTGCTACTCCTTCCTTGGCTCTAGTCCTCACACCAAACCCTAACTTTACCCCCAAAACATTTCCAAATCATTCTTCCCCTTTATCCTTGAGCTTTATTTCACTCTGATCCAATTTAGTTTTCTTTCTTCAAACATACAACCTATCTCTTCTCTCTTCTCATCTTGGTTACATTGGTTACATCCATGCAAATTTAGACATCTCAGCCTGAGCCTTTGAGGAGAATGAGTGCTCCCCACTTGGCTCCATTTTCTGTTTTATCTTTTAAAAACTGAAATATGAGAAAGGGAGGGTTTCCAGCCCCCCACCCCTACCCCCCCCTTTAATCACCTTCAATTAAATGCAAAGAATATGGAGGTAGATTTCCTTCTCCCCTATCCTAGGGACAAAAAAAATCAACAAGCTTATACCTCTGCAATTTGAATACTCACATTTGTCCCCCTAGCCTTTATACAGTGGTACTAAACAGGCATTCTGCCAATCCTCATGTATCTCACCATGATCCACAAACACTTCTTAGATCAAAGAGAGGGATGGGCAGACAGTGTGTTCTTTGTCTGCTAGAAAGCCTTTGACACAGTTCCTCATCAGAGGTTGATGAAAAAGCCAAATCTACAGGCAGAATTAAGGGGTGGGCTCCTGCACTTAATTGGAAGGGAGGAAAAGACTGCATGTGAGAGATACATCCTGAAATTAGGATGGGATTATAAGCAGCATGCCATGGGGTTCAGCCTAGTATCTACTGCTGTTCTTGGTATATATAAATGACTTGCCTGATGGACTCAGTTCATATCTAAATATGACTGTGGACCATGCCAAGATCATGAGGGAAATAATGGTTACAATTGCATTAGCCTACAAGGGAACCTGGAGACACTCCAAAGTTAGTCAAATAAATGGAAGATGAGATTCAATCCAATTTGTGCATGATGACGAGGATGAGACAGAGTGGAAGAAGGCCTCAGTGAAATTATTACATTGTAGGATAAAATTACAAGAATCTGCATGTGAAAGAGGTCTAAGGGTTGACACTCTGCAAAGTTTATCCCATGAGCTACACATCAGGAGAACTCTGAAAGAAGCACACTGTCTGCTGGCAAATGTAAGAATCACATTCAAATGTATGGACAAAGACATATTCACAAAATCATTCACAACAAACATCAGTGTAAAACTGAATGATTACTTACAAGTGTGGCAAGTGCACCTAAAGAAACACTAAGATCTGACAGAGAAGGTACAGAGAAGAGCAACTAAGATGGTACCTGAATTAAGAAAACTGAGCTACAATGAGAAGCTAGGGGTAACAAAGCTGTCAACCATGGAGGAGATAGGAGATAGTAGGGACCTGATAACAGCCTTAAAGTGTCTAAATCAGCCAGTTAATACTGACTGAGAACAATTCTTCAAGAGCTGCAGCACCAGAGTAACCAGAAGCCATAACAAAAAGCTAGGTATAAAGTTTGTTAGAAGGGATGTTATGAAGTACTGGTTTAGTGTTATGGTGGTGGATAGCTTTAATAAACATACCAATGAGAAAGTTAATGATGGCAGTTTACAAAGACTGAAAAGGCTACTTGATGGCATAGAAAGTTCAGGGATGTAGAATTCTTTCCCTGTACTGTACATACAGGTAATTACACAATAAAAACCTTTACTTACCCATCAACAGCACAGTCACTTCCTTTCTGAAATAAATTTAACTACAATACCATTCTCTCCAGCTGCCTTGCCTCATTTCATCTCATGCAAAGCTTTCACCATCTTTTCTCTTTTCACCAAACCAGTTGCCATGACTCATTCACATCACACATCTCCCCAACCCAATCATCCTTCATCTCCCACTGTGTAATCACACATTCAACTGCTATTTTTGTTTTAAGCAAGTAAGGGGCCAATTCACCTCTGCTACCTGTTCCTTAGCTCACTCACTTAGTTCACAGATTTCCCTAGATTTTATGAGATACTTATGTTGCTTAATGCTCCACCATAAATCAATCATTTGGAAATAAAAAAGCTACAGTGCTCAAAATTTGCATTTTTTTTTTGCCATATACATATATATTCAAAATTTGAACATTCCATCATTCAGCACTTATACATCATAGCACATAAAAAAGAAGACTTAAGTAATAATAAAATTTTAGCAAGAATGTGCCCCAAAATCATATCAGATTGCCACATCTACAGATTACACCAGAGGCATGAATGTGAAGTTTCTTTCATGTACTATTCTTGAGTTACTGTGTTCACAAGAATCTGTTCATGCACATGCACATGATCCTGGGACCATTGCCCTTCTTGATTTATGCAAATGACTTGCCTGAGGGATTGGAGTCATACCAGAATATGTATGCTGCTGAAGCTTTCCGTAATTTCTGTGTGGTGACCAGCCACATGAATATTAACCATTATGAAGAAGTGTAGACCAGCCACATGAATATTAACCATTATGAAGAAGTGTAAGTATGGTGAAAAGAAGAATAGAGAGGTTACAGGGTTGGCATGGAAGAGGATAAGTTAGAAAGAATGCAATGAGGAGTATGAAAAGAAGGATGACAGAAAGTTTATATGAAAATGCAATAAACATAAAGATGCAGTCATGTGTGAATGCAGTGTTTAAAATGTAAAGAGAGAGACTGTTACATGTTGTAGAATTTGAAGTTGGATAAAAGGTTGTGAGGTATAAGAATAAAAGTTGAAATGCATGGTGGCCAGATGAGACCAGATATGTTGTGTAGGAAAAGATTGCTCAAAAGGAATGTATTAATGAAAGTTCAGCAAAAGAGAAGAGAAGAATATAAGATCTCCAAGCAGAATGTTAAGAGGCTGATAGAGGAAAGCAAAGAAAGAGTAGATGAAAATTTTAGAAGAAAACTGAGAAGAAAGTTTTACAAAAAAATTACTAAAAGGAGGTGAAACAGGAAAGATATGGATGTAACATGTGAGGAGTATGGTAGGGGAGTAGTTGAATCAAAAGGAGGAAGTGAAAGGAAGATGGAAAGAGTATTTCAAAGAACAGATGAATATGTGAGAAGGGGAGGCAACAGGTGTTACATGTACAGACATGGAAGATGGAAGGAAAAGGATATAAGTGCAGTGGTCTATGGCAATAAGGGAGGTAAAAAGGGTGATAAAGAGGATGAAGGTAGGAAAGGCACCTGGAGCAGATGGGATTACGGCTAAAATGATGAAGATGGAAGAGAAAGTGTGATAGAGTGGATGTAACTGATATGTAATTTAGCATGGAAGCAAAGGTTGTGACTGAGGATTGGGTGAAACCTATTACTATTCCTTTGTTCAAAGAAAAAGTTTCTAAGGATGTGTGTAGCAGGAAAAGTGTATGTGACTGAATGCAGAATAAGTGAGGAGCAAGGAAAGGTAAGGGATGTGTGGATCAGATTCTGCAGTGAAATAACTGTGGAAAAAGTATGTAATGAAAGGTAAGAAGCTATATGCAGATTTTATGGATCTGAAGAAAGCATATGACAGAGTCAAGTGGAATGAGATGTGTTAAGGATATATGGGGTATGAGGACAACCACTGGATGTGTGAGGGCCTTTTATAGAGGAGCAAATGCAAGTGTAAGAGTGGATGGAGAGTTGATCAAAAGTTTTGGTATCCATGTGGGTGTGAGGCACAGCTGTGTGATGTCACCATGACTTTTAAACTTATATATGGACGGAGTGATAAGGGAGATGGAAGCAAAACTAGGGAGAAAGGGTGTAGAGACTGTGTGGTTGTGAGGTATGATGGCTAGTGACAAGTCTGTTTGTGGATGACACTGTGTTGTTTGCTGAGAGGGAAAGGAGTTGCAAGTGGTGGTTAGTGTGTTTCATGATATGTGTAAGCGTAAGTAACTGAAGGTAATTGCGAGTGGAAGTAAAGTAATGGTGTTTGAAGGGAAACACAGTGAAAGCATAGATTTTGCGAAGGCCTATAAAGAGAGAGAGAACAAAGTGTATCAAACTGTAATATAGATATGGGGGGGGGGGGAATGAGTGTAAGAGGTGACAGAATTTAAGTATTTGGGAGCTATCTTTGGTAAGTCTGATGATATGGAAAGAGAGGTAAGGGTGAGAGCAGTACAAGGTACAAGAGACACTGGGTCCCTTAACATAATAATGGAGGTTACAGATGCATATATGGCAATTAGTCCTCCTAATCCTAACCTGTGCAGCCGGAACTTGGACATGGGATGAGTCACAGGGGTCATGAATCCAGGCTGAGGAAAAAAACTGTGTGGAGTATGTGGTATGACTAGGTGGAAGAAAGAAAGTAATGAAGGGGTGTATGAGAGATTTTGTATGGCAGGGAATGCAAAGGGATTAAATTGTAAAATGGAAGAGTGCATGATACATAGTACTTTGAAGTGGTTTGGGCATGTGGAAGGAATGCAAGATGAGGAGTTTACAAGGAGAGTGTGTGACTGTAGAATTACAGACATTAGTGTGAGATGGGGAAACAGAGTGGTGGAGTATTGGAGGGAGGGAAATGAGGGAAGAATGCATTGAGAGGTGTCTGAAGGAAGTTCCTGAAGGGAACAGGGCTTTGTAGATATAAATATATAGATATGATACCTCCTTCTTACCTGGAACAGTGAAGCTGTGAAATTCTTTCCTTCCTTTGTATTTCCTTCTTCCTATATAACCTTTATACCTTAAAGAGACTGGTTTTCAAACGTCTGAGGAGCTCTGATAATTTTTTTTTGTTCTCTTTCTCATACTCTCTATATACTCATTTCACTTGAGATGGTCATGATTGGGGAATGTTTTGCCCATGACATGTCATCACCATGATAAAAATAAAATTGTGATGGAGACTTCATCAACTTACCATGGGGTCCATGCCAAGCTCCAGAGGTGGTCTGATATACCATTTCTGATATTCAACCTTTTCTTATGCCGAGTAATGAGGATGGAATACAGTGAAAAAAGGCCTCAATACAAATATAAACTAGCTGGAAATATGCTTCAGGAATCTCTGTATGAGAGGAACTTGGGAATCAAAATTGTACTTAACCTGTGCCTACAGCCTCACCTTAGGAGAGCTGAGAGGATACAAACAGTCTGATGGCAATATGAGAACCCCATTCAAGTGTATGGAAAGGGAAATATTGAAGAAACTTTTCACATCATATATTTTGACCCAAACTAGAAATTTCTTTCCAAGTTTGGTCACCATACTTAAGGATGCACTAAGGACAAATTGAGAAAGTCCAAAGGAGGGAAAAAAAATAGTACCAGAATTAAAAAGCCAAATTTCAGTGAGAGGTTGGATGCCATAAATTTGTTCCCCATGAAAGGGTAAAGATGTGATGACAACCTGAAGTTTCTAAACCAAGTTGATGATGTTAACAAAAGATACAAAGATAGATCAGACAGAGGCTATAACATGATATTAACCAAGAAACTTGTCAGTAAAGATGTAAAGTACTTTCATGGGTGCTGGATGAATGAAATAAACTTATGAAATTGTAAATGCTGTCAATATACTAAAAATTAAAAGGGTGTATGATGGTAAAGAACATTCGAAAGATGGGACCCTATGAATGGAGACCCCCCCCCACTGTACAAATTGGTAATTACAGACAAAGGGGTGATGAAATGAAGTCCTGCATACACTTTTGTTGTGGTAGGACGAAAATGCATTCAGTCCAGATAACTGAATGGGTATGTGCTATGTTCCCTTCAAAAACATTATAAATCACCCTTTTCTTTAACTTCCTTACAAATGAAAATGATAACAGCCTATTTCAATTCTGGTATCATGAGCTTTTCATTCTGAAAATGACTTGCTCCAAAGACAGTTTATGTCTGCTATCAAGTGGCATACTGACCATGAAGTGTGTGCAACCCTGGTAGGGGATTCAATCTGACTGCTTTCTTAAAATCATTCTAAGGCTTTAACTGGCTGGCTTACAGCAAGTGAATGTTTTGAGATGATAGATACTCTGCTGATGCAGCTTGGCGACATTAATAGGAAAATGAGAAAGTAAGAATCTTAAAATTACTTGTAAAGTCATGAGAATGTTTGGCAGCTTAAAATGTAATGCTTACATCATAAATAGCTTATAATGCAATGCTTACAATGTAAATAAGACCAAATAAAGGTACAATCAGTGTGACAAAGTTTAATCTCTTTACTTCAATAGGTAAGCAAGACCTGCCAATCAATTAGCTCTTTTTTTTTTATGTTGAAGGCTCCAGTCACGGACAAAAGTCCACATCAAGGCCCGGCCCTAATTGAAATATAGAGAGAGTTGAGAAATTGGGAAAAACAGACAGGGAAAGTATTTACAAATTTTTGAGA
>JAYMFT010260265.1:0-10780 GCA_038088735.1 Panulirus argus
CTGAGAAAGATATACCTGTGCAGATGACTGACTATAGACCTGTGGCATATCTAGCAGTGCAGATGACTGCCTATAGACCTGAGGAAGATATAGTTGTGCAGGTGGCAAACTATAGACCTGAGACAGGTATAGCATTGCATATGACTGACTATAGACCTGAAGAAGATCTAACTGTACAGGTGACTGTTTATAGACCACAGGCAGAGGACTTACTGTAGAACTGAGGGAGACCTAGCTGTGCAGGTGACTGACTATAGACCTGAGGCAGATCTAGCTGTGCAGGTAACTGACTATAGACCACAGGTAGATGTAGCATTGCATTTGACTGACTCTAGACCTGAGGAAGATCTAGCTGTGCAGGTGACTAACTATAAACCAGAGGCAGATGTAGCAGTACATATGACTGAAAATAGGCCTGAGGAAGAGCTAGCTGTGCAGATGACTGACTATAGACCTGAGGAAAATATAGCTGTGCAGGTGACTGACTGTAGACCAGAGGCAAATGTATCTGTACATATAACTGACTATAGACCTGAAGAAGATTTAGCTGTGCAGCTGACTGACTATAGACCAGAGGCAGATGTAGCAGTGCAGATGATTGACTACGGATCTGAGGAAGATCTAGCTCTGCAGGTGACTGACTATAGACCAGAGGCAGATCTATCAGTGCAAATGACTGACTATAGACCTGAGAAAGATCTAGTTGTGCAAGTGACTGACTATAGACCAGAGGCAGATGCAACAATGCAGATGATTAACTATAGACCTGAGGAAGATTTAGCTGTGCAGGTGACTGACGATAGACCTGAGGAAGATCTAGCTGTGCAGGTGCCTGACTATAGACCAGAGGCAGATGTAGCAATGCAGATGACTGCCTACATATCCTGAAGAAGATCTAGCCGTGCAGGTGACTGACTATAGACTAGAGGCAGATATAGCAGTACATATGACTGACTATAGACCTGATGAAGATCTTAGTGTGCAGCTGACTGACTATAGACCAGAGGCAGATGCAGCAGTGCAGATGAATGACTACAGATCTGAGGAAGATCTGGCTGTGCAGGTGACTGACAATAGACTAGAGGCAGACCTAGCAGTGTAGATGACTGACTATAGACCTGAGGAAGATCTAGCTGTGCAAGTGACTTACTATAGACCAGAGGCATATATAGAAGTGCAAATGAATGACTACAGACCTGAGGAAGATATAGCTGTGCAGGTGACTAACCATTGACCTGAGGAAGATATAGCTGTGCAGGTGACTGACTCCAGACAAGATGCAGATGTAGCAGTGCAGATGACTGACTATAGACCTGATGAAGATCTAGCTGTGCAAGTTACTGACTATAGACCAGAGGCAGATGTTACAGTGCAGATGACTGACTATGGACCTGAGGAAGATCTAGCTGTACAGGTGACTGACTATAGACCTGAGGCAGATGTAGCAGTGCAGATGACTGACTAAAGATCTGTGGAAGATCTATTTGTGCAGGTGACTGACTATTGACCAGAGGCAGATGTAACAGTGCATATGAGTGAATGTAGACCTGAGGAAGATCTAGCTTTGCAAGTGACTGACTATATACCAGAGGCAGATGTAGCAGTGCAGATGACTGACTAAAGACCTGAGGAAGATCTAGCTGTGCAGGTGACTGACCATAGACCTGAGGAAGACCTAGCTGTGCAGGTGGCTGACTAGAGACCAGAGTCAGAGATAGCAGTGCAGATGACTGCCTATAGACCTGAGGAAGATCTAGCTGTGCAAGTGACTGACTATAGACCAGAGGCAGATGTTGGAGTGCAGATGACTGACTATAGATCTGAGGAAGATCTAGATGTGCAGGTGACTGACTATAGACCTGAGGAAGATCTAGCAGTGGAGATTACTCACTATAGACCTAAGAAAGATCTAGCTGTGCAGATGATTGACTATAGACCAAAGGCAGAAGTAGCAGTGCAGATGACTGATTCTAGATCTGAGGCAGATATAGCAGTGCAGATTACTGACTATAGACCTGAGGAAGATCTATCTGTGCATGTGACTGATTATAGACCAGAGGCAGATGACTGACTATAGACCTGACGAAGATCTAGCTGTGCAGGTGACTGACAATAGACCTGAGGCATATATAGCTTTTCAGGTAACTGACTATAAACCAGAGGCAGATGTAGCAGTGCTGAAAACTGACAATAGTCCTGAGGAAGATCTAGCTGTGCATGTGAGTGACTATAGACCTTAGGAAGATTTAGCTGTGCATGTGACTGACCATAGACAAGAGGCAGGTGTAGCTGTACATATGACTGACTATAGACCTGATGAAAATCTAGCTGTGCAGGTGACTGACTATAGACCTGAGGCAGATGTAGCTGAGCAGATGACTGACTACAGATCTGTGGAGGTGCTATCTGTGCAGGTGACTGATTATAGACCAGAGGCAGATCTAGCAAGGTATATTAGTGAATATAGACCTAAGTAAGATCTAGCTTTGCAAGTGACTGATACCAGAGGCAGATGTAACACTGAAGATGACTGACTACAGACCTAAGGAAGATCTAGCTGTGCAGTTGACTGACCATAGACCTGAGGATGATCTAGCTTTGTAGGTGACTGACTACAGACCAGAGGCAGATATAGCAGTGCAGATGACTGACTATAGACCTGAGGAATATCTAGCTGTGCAAGTGACTGACTATAGACCAGAGAGAGATATTGGAGTACAGATGACTGACAATAGACCTGAGAAAGATCTAGTTGTGCAGGTGACTGACTATAGACTGAGGAAGATCGAGCAGTGCAGATGACTCACTATAGACCTAAAGAAGATCTTGCTGTGCAGATGACTGACTATAGACTAAAGGCAGAAGTAGCAGTCCATATGACTGACTATAGACCTGAGCATATGTAGCAGTAAAGGTGACGGAATATAGACCTGAGGAAGATGCAGCTGTGCAGGTGACTGACTATAGACCAGATCAGAAGTAGCAGTGCAGATGGCTGACTATAGACCATAGAAAGATATTGCGCTGCAGGTGATTGACTATAGACCAGAGGCAGATGTAGTAATGCAGATGACTGCCTATAGATCTGAAGAAGATCTTGCTGTGCAGGCGACTGACTATAGACCTGAGGCACATCTAGCAGTGCAGATGACTGACTATAGACATGAGGAAGATCTAGCTGTCCACGTGACTGACTATAGACCTGAGGCAGATAAATGAGTATAGACGTGAGGAAGATCTAGCTGTGTAGGTGACTAACTATAGACATGAGGAAGATCTGGCTGTGCAGGTGACTGACTATAGACCAGACGCACATGTAGCAGTGCAGATGACTGACTATAGACTAGAGGCAGATGTAGCACTGCAGATGACTGACTATAGACCAGATGCAGATGTAGCAGCGCAGTTGACTGAATATAGACCTGAGGAAGATCTAGCTCTGCATGTGACTGACTATAGACCAGAGGCAGATGCAGCAATGCAGATGACTGACTATACACCTGAGTAAGACCTAGCTCTGCAGGTGACTGACGATAGACCTGAGGAAGATCTAGCCGTGCAGGTGCCTGACTATAGACCAGAGGCAGATGTATCAGTGCAGATGCCTGCCAACAGAGCAGATGCAGATATAGCAGTGCAGGTGACTGACTATAATCTAGAGGCAGATGTAGCAGTGCATATGACTAACTACAGACCTGATGAAGATCTTGATGTGCAGTTGATTGACTATAGACCAGAGGCAGATATAGCAGTGCAGATGACTGACTGCATATCTGAGCAAGATCTAGCTGTGCAGGTGACTGACAATAGACCAGATGTAGACCTAGCAATGCAGATGACTGACTATAGACCAGAGGAAGATCTAGCTGTGCAAGTGACTTCCTATAGACGAGAGGCATATATAGCAGTGCAAATGAATGACAACAGACCTGAGGAAGATCTAGCTGTGCAGGTGACTCACCATTGATCTGAGGAAGATCTAGCTGTGCAGGTGACTGACTTCAGACCAGATGCAGATGTAGCAGTGCAGATGACTGACTATAGACCTGAGGAAGTTCTAGCTGTGCAAGTTACTGACTATAGCCCAGAGGCAGATGTGACAGTGCATATGACTGACCATGGACCTGAGGAATATCTAGCTGTGCAGGTGACTGACTATAGACCTGAGGCATATGTAGCAGTACAGATGACTGACTACAGGTCTGTGGAAGATGTAGCTGTGCAGGTGACTGATTATAGACCAGAGGCAGATCTAGCAGTGCATATGAGTGAATAAAGACCTGAGGAAGATCTAGCTTTGCAAGTTACTGACTATAGACTAGAGGAAGATGTTACAGTGCAGATGACTGACTATGGACCTGAGGAAGATCTAACTGTGCAAGTGACTGACAATAGACCAGAGGCAAATGTTTCAGTGCAGATGACTGACAATGGACCTGAGGAAGATCTAGCTGTGCAAGTGACTGACTACATACTAGAGGCAGATGTAGCAGTGCAGATGACTGACTACAGACCTGAGGAAGATCTAGCTCTGCAGGTGAATGACCATAAACCTGAGGAAGATCTAGCTTTGCAGGTGGCTGACTATAGACCAGAGGCAGATATAGCAGTGCAGATGACTGAATATAAACCTGAGGAAGATCTAGCTGCGCAAGTGACTGACTATAGACCAGACCCAGATGTTGGAGTGCATATGACTGACTATAGATCTGAGGAAGATCTAGTTGTGCAGGTGACTGACTATAGACCTGAGGAAGATCTAGCAGTGGAGATGACTCATTGTAGACCTAAGGAAGATACAGCTGTGCAGATGACTGACTCAAACCAAAGGCAGATGTAGCAGTGCAGATGACTGACTATAGACCTGAGGCAGATGTAGCAGTGCAGATGACTGACTATAGACCTAAGGAAGATCTACATGTGCAAGTGACTGACTATAGACCAGAGGGAGATGACTGACTATAGACCTGACGAAGATCTAGCTGTGCAGGTGACTGACTATAGACATGAGGCAGATCTAGCTGTGCAGGTAACTGACTATAGACCAGAGGCATATGTAGCAGTGAAGATGACTGACTGTAGACCTGAGGAAGATCTAGCTGTGCAGGTGACTGACTCTAGACCTTAGGAAGTTATAGCTGTGCAGGTGACTGACCATAGACCAGAGGCAGATGTAGCTGTACATATGACTGACTATAGACCTGATGAAAATCTACCTGTGCAGGTGACTAACTATAGAGCAGAGGCAGATGTAGCAGTGCAGATGAATGACTACAGATCTGAGCAAGATCTAGCTGTGCAGGTGACTTCCGTTAGACCAGAGGCACATCCAACAGTGCAGATTACTGACTATAGACCTGAGGAAGATCTAGCTGTTCAAATGACTGACTAAAGACCAGAGGCATATATAGAAGTGCAGATGGCTGACTACAGACCTGAGGAAGATCTAGCTGTGCAGGTGACTGACGATAGACCTGAGGAAGATCTACCTGTGCAAGTGACTGAATATTGACCAGAGGCAGATATAGCAATGCAGATGACTGACTTTAGACCCGAGGAAGATCTAGCTATGCAAATGACTGACTATTGACCAGAGTAAGATGTTATAGTGTAGATGACTGACTATAGACCTGAGGAAGATCTAGCTCTGCAGGTTACTGACTATAGACCTGAGGAAGATCCAGCAGTGCAGATGACTCACCATAGACCTGAGGATGACTCTAGCTGTGTAGATGACTGACCCTACACCAGAGGCAGATGTAGCACTGCAGATGACTGACTATAGACCTGAAGCAGATGTAGCAGTGCAGGTTACTGAAGATAGACCTGAGGAAGTTCTAGCTGTGCAGGTGACTGACTATAGACCAGAGGCAGATGTAGTAGTGCATATGACTGACTATAGATCTGAGAAAGATATAGCTGTGCAGATGACTGACTCAAGACCTGTTTCAGATCTACCATTGCAGATGACTGAATATAGACCTGACTAAGATATAGCTGTGCAGGTGACAAACTGTTGACCTGAGGCAGATCTAGCAGTGCAGATGACTGACAATAAACCTGAGGAAGATCTACCTGTGCAGATTACTGTCTATAGACCACAGGTAGATGACTGACTATAGACCTGAGGAAGATATAGCTGTGCAGGTGACTGACTATAGACTTGAGGCGGATATACTTGTGCAGGTAACTGACTATAGACCAGAGGCAGAAAAAACATTGCAGATGACTGACTATAGACCTGAGGAAGATCTAGCTGTGCAGATGACTGACTATAAACCAGAGGCAAATGTAGCAGTGCATACGACTGACTATAGGTCTGAAGAAGATCTAGCTGTGTATGTGACTGACTATAGACCTGAGAAGATCTAGCTGTTCAGGTGAATGACTATAGACCAGAGGCAAATGCAGCTGTACATATGACTGACTATAGACCTGAGGAAGATTTAGCTGTGCAGGTGACTGACTATAGACCAGAGGCAGATGTAGCAGTGCAGACGACTGACAACGGATCTGAGGAAGATCTTGCTGTGCAGGTGACTGACTATAGACCAGAGGCAGATCTAGCAGTGCATAAAACTGACACTAGACCTGAGGAAGATATAGCTGTGCAAGTGAATGACTATAGACCGGAGGCATATATAGCATTGCAGATGAATGACTACAGACCTGAGGAAGATGCAGCTGTGCAGGTGACAGACCATAGACATGAGGAAGATCTAGCTGTGCAGGTGACTGACTATAGACCAGAGTCAGAACTAGCAGTGCAGATAACTGACTATAGATCTGAGGAAGATCTAGCAGAGCAAGTGACTGACTATAGACCAGACGCAAAAGTTACAGAGCAGATGACTGACTATAGACCTGAGGAAGATATAGCTGTGCAGGTTACTGTCTATAGACCTGAGGAAGATCTAGCAGTGCATATGACTCACTATAGCCCTGAGGATGATCTAGCTGTGCATGTTTCTGACTATACACCAGAGGCAGATGTAGCAGTGCAGATGACTGATTACAGACCTGAGGCAGAAGTAGCAGTGCAGGTTACTGAATATAGACCTGAGGAAGATTTAGCTGTGCATGTGAGAGACTATAGACCAGAGGCAGATACAGCACTGCAGATGACTGACTATAGATCTGAGAAAGATATAGCTATGCAGATAGCTGACTATAGACCTGTGGCATATCTAACAGTGCAGATGACTGACTATAAACATAAGGAAGATATAGCTGTGCATGTGACAAACTATAGACCTGAGACAGGTATAGCATTGCAGATGACTGACTATAGTCCTGAGGAAGATATAACTGTACAGATGACTGATTATAGACCATTGGAAGAGGACTGACTATAGACCTGAGGAAGACCTAGCTGTGCAGGTGACTGACTATAGACCTGAGGCAGATCTAGCTGTGTAGGTAACTGACTATAGACCAGACGCAGATGTAGCATTGCAGATGACTGACTATAGACCTAAGGAAGATCTAGCTTTGCAGATGACTAAACCAGAGGCAGATGTAAAAGTGCAAATGACTGACTTTAGGCATGAGGAAGATCTAGCTGTGCAGGTGACTGACAATAGACCTGTGGAAGATCTATCTGTGCAGGTGACTGACTATAGACCAGAGGCAAATGTAGCTGTACATATGACTGACTATAGACCTGAGGAAGATTTAGCTGTGCAGGTACTGACTATAGACCAGAGGCAGATGTAGCAGTACAGATGACTGAATACGGATCTGTGGAAGATCTAGCTGTGCAGGTGACTGACTATAGACCAGAGGCAGATCTCTCAGTGCATATGATTGACAATAGACCTGTGGAAGATCTAGCTGAGCAAGTGACTGACTATAGACCAGAGGCAGATGTAGCAGTGCAGATGACTGACTACAGACCTGAGAAAGATCTAGCTGTGCAGGTGACTGACCATAGACCTGAGGAAGATCTAGCTGTGCAGGTGACTGAATATAGAACTGACGCAGATATAGCAGTGCATATGACTGACTATAGACCTGAGGAGGATCTAGCTGTGCAAGTGACTGACTATAGACCAGACGCTGATGTTACATTGCAGATGACTGACTATAGACTTGATGAAGATCTACATGTGTAGATGATTGACTATAGACCCGAGGAAGATCTAGCGATGCAGATGACTGACTATACACCTGAGGATGATCTAGCTGTGCATGTGACTGACTATAGACCAGAGGCAGATGTACCAGTACAGATGACTGACTATAGACCTGAGGCAGATGTAGCAGTGCAGGTGACTGAATATAGACCTGAGGAAGATCCAGCTGTGCAGATGACTGACTATAGACCAGAGGCAGATGCAGCAGTGCAGATGACTGACTGTAGACCTGAGGAAGATCTTGCTGTGCAGGTGACTTGCTATAGACCAGAGGCAGATGTAGCAGTGGAGATGACTGACTTTAGATCTGAGAAAGATCTACCTGTGCAGATGACTGACTGTAGACCTGAGGCAGATGTAGCAGTGCAGATGACTAACTATAGACCTGAGGATGATCTAGCTGTGCATATGACTGACTATAGACTTAAGTCATATCTAGCACTGCAGATGACTGAATATAGACCTGAGGAAGATCTAGTTTTGCAGGTGACTGACTATCGACCAGAGGCAGATCTAGCAGTGCATATGACTGAATATAGACCTGAGGAAGATCTAGCTATGCAAGTGACTGACTGTAGACCAGTGGGAGATGTAGCAGTGCAGATGACTGACCACAGACCTAAGGAAGATCTAGCTGTGCAGGTGCCTGACTATTCCCCTAGGAAGATCTAACTGAGCAGGTGACTGACTATAGACTAGAGGCAGATGTAGCAGTGCAAATGACTGACTATAGATCTGAGAAAGATCAAGCTGTGCAGTCGACTGACTCTAGACCTGTGGCAGATCTACCAATGCAGATGACTGACTATACACCTGAGGAAGATATAGCTGAGCAGGTGATAAACAAGAGACCTGAGGCAGATCTAGCAGTGGAGATGACTGACTATACACCTGAGGAAGATATAGCTATGCATGTGATAAACAATAGACCTGAGGGAGATCTAGCAGTGCAGATGACTGACTATAGACCTGAGGAAGATCTACCTGTGTAGATTACTGACTATAGACCACAGGCAGAGAACTGACTATAGACCTGAGGAAGATATAGCTGTGCAGGTGACTGACTATAAACCAGAGGGAGATATAGCACTGCATACGACTGACTATAGGTCTCAGGAAGATCTAGCTGTGCATGTGACTGACTATAGACCAGAGAAGATCTAGCTGTACAGGTGAATGACTATAGACCAGAGGCAAATGTAGCTGTACACATGACTGACGATAGACCTGAGGAAGATTTAGCTCTGCAAGTGACTGACCATAGACCAGAGGCAGATGTAGCAGTGGAGATGACTGACTATACCCCTGAGGAGGATTTAGCTGTTCAAGTGACTGACTATAGACCAGAGGCAGGTCTAGCAGTGCATATGAATGACACTAGACCTGTGGAAGATATAGCTGTGCAGGTGACTGACTATAGACCGGAGACATACATGGCAGTGCAGATGACTGACTACAGACTTGAGGAAGATCTATCTGTGCAGGTGACTGACCATAGACCTGAGGAAGATCTAGCTGTACAGGTGACTGCCTATAGACCAGAGGCAGATGTAGCAGTGCAGATGATTGACTATAGACATGAGGAGGATCTAGCTCTGCAAGTGACTGACTATAGACCAGAGGCAGATGTTTCAATGCATATGACTGACTATAGACCTGATGAAGATCAACCTGTATAGATGACTGACTATAGACCCGAGGAAGATCTAGCGATGCAGAAGACTGACTATACACCTGAGGATGATCTAGCTGTGCAGGTGACTGACTATAGACCAGAGACAGATGTAGCAGTGCAGATTACTGACTATAGACCTGAGATAGATATAGCAGTGTAGGTGACTGAATATAGACCTGAGGAAGATCTAGCTGTGCAGGTGATAGACTATAGACCAGAGGCAGATGTAGCAGTGCAGATTAATGACTATAGACCTAAGGAAGATCTAGCTGTGCAGGTGACTGGCTATAGACCAGAGGCAGATGTAGCAGTGCAGATGACTGACTTTAGATCTGAGGAAGATGTAGCTGTGCAGATGACTGATTGTAGAACTGAGGCAGATCTAGCAGTGCAGATAACTATCTAGAGATATGAGGAAGATGTAGCTGTGCAGGTGACTGACTATAGAACTGACGCATATCTAGCACTGCAGATAACTGATTATAGACCTGAGGAAGATCTAGTTTTGCAGGTGACTGACTATCGACCAGAGGCAGATCTAGGAGTGCATATGACTAAATATAGACCTGAGGAAGATCTAACTATGCAAGTGACTGACTATAGACCAGTGGGAGATGTAGCAGTGCAGATGACTGACAACAGACCTGAGGAAGATCTCTCTGTGCAGGTGACTGACCGTAGACCTGAGGAAGATCTAGCTGTGCAGGTGACTGACTACAGACCAGAGGAAGATGTAGCAGTGCAGATGACTGACAATAGAAATGAGGAAGATCTAGCAGTGCAGATGACTCACCATAGACCTGAGGATGATCTAGCTGTGTAGATGACTGACTATACACAAGAGGCAGATGGAGCAGTGCAGATGACTGACTATAGACCTGAGGCAGATGTAGCAGTGCAGGTTACTGAATATAGACCTGAGGAAGATCTAGCTGTGCAGGTGACTGACTATAGACCAGAGGCAGATGTA
>JAYMFT010260276.1:0-10780 GCA_038088735.1 Panulirus argus
ATATATATATATATATATATATATTTTTTTAATTATACTTGATCGCTGTTTCCCGCGTCAGCGAGGTAGGGCTACCTTATATATATATATATATATATATACATATACATACATATATATATATATATATATATTTCATATTTTATTTATTTATTATACTTGATCGCTGTTTCCCGCATCAGCGGGATATATATATATATATATATCTACCAATCTTGACATGATCTCAGAAAAAGCGCATAAGAGCAACTCATTATAGATAATATTTCATACCTTAGTGGGACTTAAACCACTGTGTTCTGAGCACCAGATAAGGATGCTGTCATCCAGGCCACCAGACTGAAGAAAGAATCCAGTAATTTGATTAATCAAATATACATTCATCCAAATATATAGGCATTGAGTATCTCTGAGGCCAGTTTCCCAGTAACCAACTGTAGCTCTTTTACTGAGACGATTACAGACATGGAGTCTATACTTTCTCAGAACAAGTGCATAACCATTTGCACTTTACAAAACATATTTTATTCCTCCATCACTGGGACTCAAACCAGTACCTCCTGAACACAGGCAGGGCTGCTACCAACCAGTTCAATATGCTATAGGAGAGGAACCAGTTTTTTTAGCAAGATTGTTATTCATCCTATATATAGGCAATTAGGATCTCTTAAGCCAGTTCCCCCAGGCACCAGTAACCAGCTTCAGCCTTTTAAGAGACACCGAGATTATGCAATCTTAGAATGAGTGCATAGGAGCTTATACTTTACAAAACATAATTGATACTTCTGTCTGTGGAATGCAGGTCACTGTCCGCTGAACACAAGTCAGGGTTGCTGCCAACTAGGCCACCAGGATAAAGGAAGGGCACCAGCAATTCAACAGATTATATGTTCATTTGTCTCACATACAGACATCGTGGATCTTTTTGGCCAGTCCCCCAAGCACAAGTAACCATCTTCAGCTTTTTTACAAAAACAGTGGCTGATGCAAAGGTCACAGATTAAGTGCATAACAGCTCATACTTTACAAAACATAATTTAAACTTTGCCAGTGGCATTCAAGTTAATTTCCACTGAATGCAAGTCAGGGATACTGCTGATCAGGCCACTGCACTACAGGAAAGGCGCCAGTTATTCAACTGATCAAATATCCATTTGTCTTATATACTAGCATTGTGGATCTTTAGGCTAGTCCCCCATGAACAAGTAACCAACTTCAGCTTTTTACCGAGACACACACACATGGAAGTTATATGGTATGAGACCAAGTGTGAAGCAATGCATACATTGCAGAATGTATTTTATTCCTCTCTCAGTCAGAATCAAATGACAATGTGCTGAATGCAAGGCAGTGCTGCTACATACCATGCCACTGGCATTTAGTTGAATATCCATTCATCTTATACATAGGCATCATGGATCTCTTGGGCCAGTTCCCCCAATGTGTCAGGAACCAGCTGTAGCATTTTTACCGAGACACTGACAAACACACAGTAGGCAGTGGTCAGGGCATATCATAATTCTGGACAATCCAAAATGAGGCAACAGATTCTCTTGAGGTTCAATAGTTAGTAAGAAATATTGTTCTTGATGGAAAGGAGCAAGGCTACAAGGAAAGGATGGCAACCAGAAACTTGTGCATATTTGGACAGAAGAGAAAAAGGAAGCATAATTAGTACTTTTTAGTTTGTCAGTTGATTTAGTGTCAATATTGAGTAGTTCTTTGAGGCAGGTAGATTAAAGGTACAAAAAGCAACTTTATAAAACTAGTGACAGAGTCATGGATGAATGGGAAAAGCTAAGCGAAGATGATGTAAATATACACAGCATAAAGGAGTTCAAAAAACTGAGCAACAGAAAAGATAAGAGATGGGTTCTCATGATTTTACAACACCCTTCCCATATGTACACATAGGTGACCACTCGTAAGGTTATGCAGTATCACAGATGTATTATTTTGTCAGACATTGCCAAAGCAAACATTTGTCCATTTCATGTTTAGGTAATTATGTGTTGTGACCAGCTCGAAAATTTAATTTCCAGTAGACTATTTATTAAAAGTCCTTTTCATAATAGCAAAATACCAGCACCTGGTAGACTGATAATTTCTGATAAGGATTTTGATACTTGCATCATAAATCTTTCAAAGAAAGAATGATACCTGACTTTTCCTGTTATGTCACTAGTGATTATGCATGTAGGGTGTTACATCTGATTACACCTAAAAAGATCTCTCATCATATTGTAGCAGTATCAAAACTAATCCTGTCATGAGGTAGAGATCATCTTACTTCAAGTCACTATTCCAAACATTTTACTGTGACTCATTAAAGCCATTCCATGAATGACTCTAACACTGATAACTGTAACAGTCATCTAATTTGGTATCTCTCATGCATTGAATATTTTTCTGATAATACTGATATTTTTTCTTTCTCTGATATGCAGTGAATTATTATTATCCTGTTATATTAATTAATTTACTGATGTGATATTAAGAGTTAAAAAAAAATGCTTTTAACTTCTTGAAGGATTTGATTACTCATGGAAATGATAATGTTTTCAGGACTTCAGACTGTCGATGTCCAAATCCGTCCTAGTCGCTCAAATGTCCGCATTGGTGATGATGTGCAGTTTACATGTGAAGTTGGAGGAGAGCCAGCTGCTGCTGTATCTTGGTCAAGATTGAATACAGGTCTCCCTTCAAATGCTCAGCCTCAGGGCAATATACTGAGGTTAAATAATGTACAAGCTGATAATGGTGGAGTATATCAGTGTAGAGTTACGACAGTTAATGGCGTTTTTGAAGAAAGCTACGCACTAGTCATTCAAGGTACGGTACTAATCTTTAACTCTACTCCTAAGACATTCCTAAACCATTCATCCTCCTTACCTTTAAGCTTAGAGCTAGAATGTTCAGGTTAATCTTCTGAAACATACTATCTCTCTCTCCATTCTTTTCATCCTGGTTACACCCATTCTCACTGATACACCCTAGCATAAGCTGTCATGGAGGATGAGCACTCCAAGCTATTCCCCCTTTTTAACTTTCAGAAGTTGAAATAAAGGAGGGGAGAGTTTCCAGCCCCACATTCATACAATTAGTTACCTTCTATAGTGTACTGAGAGTACAATATTCTTTCTCCCCTCCTCCCATGGTAACAAAATATTGAAGATATTCGAGGTAAATTATGAATATGGATCAAAGACTTTATAACTAACAGAAAGTTAGTAACATATGCTATTGGTCTCAGTACTGTTGGTAATAATGATTTAAACATGGACAGGTAGTTAGAACACAGCAGTTTATAGTCAGGTGTGTTATGGATGACACAAGTAAAATAGTGGTGTTCTAATTATGGGGGTGATAATGTAATAACTGGTTGGTCTCAAACCAGAAAGAATGCAGGGAGTATGAAAAGAAGGTGACAGAAAGTTTAGATGGAAGTGCAGTAAATATATGGTTGCAATCATGTGTATTGAGGTGTTTAAAATGTTTAGAGAAAGACTGTTAAAGCTTGTGAGGTATAAGAATAAAAGGGAAATGCATATTGGATAAATGAGATTAGAAATGCTGTGGAAGAGAGGAAAAAGGTCCATGGTATATGACTTGAAAAGAATGTACCAATAGAAGTTCAGCAAAGATGGAGAGAAGAATATAAGATGTGTAAGCAGAATGTTAAGAAGCTGATAGAGGAAAGCAAAGAAAGAGTAGATGAGGATTTTGGAAGAAAGTTGAGTGAAAAGCTTAAGAAAACTAAGAAACTGTACAGGAAGAAGGTGAAAAAGGAAAGAGGGGAATGTAAGAATGGAAATGTAGATATGAGAGGTAAGGAAGGGGAGTTGCTGGATCAAAAGGAAAAGAAGTGAAAGGAAGATGAAAAGAGTATTTTGAAGAACTGATGAATGTGGAAGAAGGTGAGGCAGTGGATGTTACATGCATGGGTATGGAGGACAAAATGAAATGGATGCAAGCTCAGGAGCCATAGCAAGAAGAGAGATATAATGGGCAATAATAAGGTTCAAGGTAGGAAAGGCACCTGGAGTGGGTGGGATTATAGCTAAAATGTTGAAATGTGGAGGATAAAGTGTGTTAAAGTAGATGTATTTGATATATAATTTAACTTGAAAGTTGAAGGTTGTGTTTGAGAATTGGATGAAAGATATTATTATTCCTTTATTCAAAGGAAAAGGAGCTAAGGATGGATGTAGCAATTGTAGGGGAATAAGTCTGTTAAGTATGAAAGGAAAGGCATATGCCAGAGAGTTGGTTGATATTGTGATGGAAGTGACTGAATGCAGAATATGTGAGGAGTAAGAGGGTTTCTGGAAAGATAGGGGATGTGTAGATCTGATTTTTGCAATGAGAATGACTAAGGAAAAGTGTCTAGTGAAAGGTAAAAGCTATATGCAGCTTTTATGGATCTGGAGAAAGAATATGACATATTTAAGTGGAATGCTGTATGGGGTGTTTTCAGGATATATGGAGTAGGAGTATAACTGATGGATAATGTGAAAACCTTCTGTAGAAGAGCAAGTGCATGTGTAAGAACTCTTTGCAGTCCAGTCTTGTAATCAACAAACTGTCATAATGATAAGAATATTGTATCACTTGGCAAGGGACAGACCTGGGCTAGGAGAGCACAAGTAGAGAAATGTGTATTTACTTGCAAGTGAAATAGCAAGGATATTTATGTATGTGTACAGATTTGACCATAAGAATGAAACACGTGCATACAGTTTCTAGGATTAAAGGTGGCAGGGGACCGCTAAACTGGAAAAAGCATCTAAAGATATATCCATCCTCTTTCATAGTATAAGTCTGATCAGTACACCATAAATTGGGAAACAAAAGAGTAATGGCACAAACAGGGTAATTAACTGACAGCAGAATTGTCCATCCTCCTGATTGCATCTAAACTACACAAGTTTAACCATCTTTACTGATGACATTATTTTCCTGTCCTAGCCTATATAACATGGTTTTCACATCAACTTAGAGTTAGGATAAGTACTCTTCATGCACACTCCGTGCTTAGATTTTTTCCATTCACTGGATTTTTGAGTGCACTTCTAGTTTTTCTTCCTTATATAAATCAACAAACAACTTCTACTTTCCATCTTCCTTCCAAAGTGAACTTTACTCCTGGATATTTATGCTCATCTATGACTTTTAGTTCACTACTGCAAAATAATATTGCATTACAATCTCCCATCGCTTGCAAAAATTGGCTGTATTTTCATTCTGACTCACTCTCAGCATCCTTCTCCAGCACATATCATTGGAATGGTCCACCATTCTGTCCAGCTCTTCTTTGTTGAACATGCTTTCTAATCTTTTCTTTGATCCTCTCTTTCTATACCTTACTGTTGATACTGAATGTGTATCTCTAATTTCTTTCATTGTAGATATTATAGACTTGGATATAACACTGCTCTGTTACCCAGTTTTGGAATCTTTCTCATTAAAGTAGATGTTTTAGGCTTCATAGTTTCTTTCTTTGGATTTTCTCCTGTTTGCCATCATCTCCTTGTCTTTAAGGACTTCTTTCATTGCATAATTCCTATAAGGTTCTAAGCACTCCCTTTCTTCAGTTAGATGTCGATAGGTAATGTTCTATATTTCAAGGTTGTTACTTGTGAAGAATAGATCTGACTTTGATGATACTTCTGCACCTATAGCCTACATCATTTTTGATACTTTTTGGTATAGGATTTCTCTTTTGCACAACCCAGAAACATGAATCACCATATGCTTTCACCCTCTTATGGATCTAAGGTATTTCATTCCATTTCCTTCTAAAAAAGTCCCAAAGAATGATAATTCTACCATTGATCTGCATCACTTCCTGCACCATCCTGATTGTTCCTTCATTATTTTCTAAGAAATTAATGTTTTAGTTTGTCCTGCCTTCTTGGAAGATTATACATTTTCTTGTTTTTTTCATAATCTTTGTCCTGGATAACAGATTTGACTGTTTTGTATAGTGAAAAGATATGCTATGTCCAAAGAGATAACTCACAAAAATGACTAATTTATTTCATTTTTATGTTATGCTTCTTATTATGACTGGATGTTATGGGTGAGTTATTATTAATCCTTTTTTGTATTTAATGATAAGATCAAAATTAATCAAAATGCTAATCAAATTGTTTCTGTTGGCACTACTATCACCATGCAAATTATAGTCACCACCTACACTCTTTATGGCTGTTGAATTGCAGGAGTAATTTATTTGTACTTTACAGGTATCATATCAACTGAAAATATTAACTTCGGCCAAAATACACGTTCAGTGAAAACACGGTCAGTTGTGATTGGATCAGGAGTAGTGATGGAGTGTCGTGTATCGCTTCCTCCTCCAGTGTCATACACATGGACTAAACAAGGAGGGAATTTGCCAGCTAATGCAGTTGTTCAGGATGTGAGCTCCTCTCTATTTGTATCTGATGATGATTAACCTGACTTCCCTTGTCCAGTACACTTTCTTTAGATATGTGTTTGTGATTCTTATTTATTCATTTATTATTACTAACAACTTTATTTTTGATATCATAGTCTACATTTACAGTTTACTCTTAGCTTTTTTATGCATCAGCAACTCTGTTACTGGAGAAGTATTTATTCTCATGTTTTGTAAGCTGACCCTTACTTTTCTCAACTGACCCTTCCTTTTCTCTCTGCCATGTTTATAGACCTGTCCCTTCCAGTTTTTAAAAACAGCTCAATATTTCCCTCATCAAATCTGTTTCAAATCATATATGGTGTACATTTACAGTTTTCTTCCATAGCTTGTTCCATATATTTACAGTTTTACCACACAAGTATTTATTCTCATTTTTGGTAAGCTGATCCTTTCTTAGTTTCCTGCCAAGTTTATCATCCCTTCCCTCGTCAAATTCATTCCAACGCATTTATGATGTTTTAAATCTCCCTCTTCATAGTTAATCCTGCCTCTTGGTCTTTCTACCTTCCTTTACATGTAATATGATACTTGTTGCCTGTCTCTGGACCTTCTCAAGTAAATCATTTTATCCCCCTCAAGTCAGATGACAAAACTGGTGCTTGAAGGGAGGTTTGATGTTAACTACTTCATCTACGTCCAAAGAAAGAAACTGGTGTAATGTTTCGAGAATAGATAAAACTTTAATGTAAACCCCCATATCCTTTTCATGTGTTGATTCCTGCAACTTATCCTCTGCAAATAGTACTCATAATAAGGCCTTCTTTCACCATCCTTGGTTTTTTATACCATACACTTAGTTGAGTTACAGCTTCATCAACCACATAAGCATTTTGTCAAAGCTTTAGCTGAACAAGAATTATTTGCAAGTTTTCACACTAAGGGAAGCACTCTGACATGCATCCTTTGTTCCCACCTTAGAAATTTTTCAGTCTATTGAAGCATTCCCCCTTTTATGTCTGCCTTTAGCTCCAGATTTACTGTTTTTTATAACAGTGCTATCTCTTAGACATGTAACCGTAAGGACTGAGAGGTAGAGAAAATTTAGATATTTGAAGACAAGAGGATCTGAAAGAATGGGTGAAGGTAGTTCATGGTAGGTGATCTATCCTAACTAGATTATTGAACAGTCTCATCAGAAGTCACAAAGATTTCAGTTTTCTGTGGAGTGAGGTAGCACCAGGAAATGATGAAGAAATGGACTCATTTGCTCACATCCACATTTTACCTGTCATGCATAATGCCCTTGGCCAAGACTATCCCCCTATGCAAACAAGTCCCAGCAACCTTTCTGTGGCATGCTCTGACTACTTCTCATGATCTGGTTCAGTTTACTGAAAAGATGTTGTCTCCTGTATACCACATCATTCTGATTCACTCTTTCTTATGCACACCTCACACCCTTCTGTGTATTCAGGCTCCAATCCCTCAGAAATCTTTCACTCCATCCTTACACATCCAGTTCAGTCTCCCCTTTCTCATTGACCCCTCCACTTTTTACAAGTATGCCATCTTATTCAGCCTCTCCTTACTCATCCTATTTGTATGTCCAAACCATTTCACTGCTTCAGATATCTCGACCAAACTCTTCTTACTCACCCATGATTTCTTATGCAATCGACCCTCCCCACACCTTTGAGGTGGATGAGCACTCCTCAGTTTGCTCCTTTTATAAATAGAAAATACAAGGTTTCCAGGCCCTCCTCTTCTACCCCCTATAGTTGCCTCCTATAACATTCAGAGAATTTGTAGGAAGCATTTTTTCTCTCCTATCCTCAGGTATATGATTTAGAAGCGTTCATCCTGATTAGCATATAACCCCTTGTATTGATCTTCAGATTAGACAGATGTAGTACTTTCATTCCCTTGATATCTTCATCTAATTTAGTTCATTATTATCACAATCATTTTTCTGTAATGTTTCTGTCTTTGAAATGCCCTCTCAAATGAGTATAATAAGTTGACATAGCATATTTGAAGTTCAGTAAAGTGCATTAAAAAATTTTTTAAACATTCTTGAAATATGAGAGAGAATTCATATACTAACCAGCAGACAATTTTATTCCCTCCTTTCCATCCAAAGTGTTTCTTTGGTGGTAAATCAAATGTGATATCTATCAGTAGATGTTATTTTTTCCTGTAAAGAGTTTGGTCTGTTTCTTTCTTATTTCATCTCCTTTACTTGCATTTGATTTGATTTCTTTAGTCATGTATACAAAAACTTTTAAGTCGTTTGGCAAATTTACGCATACCTTTATGCTACTGATATAAGTGATAAAATTGGTATCATCAACAGACTTGCTTGAATAAGCTACCAGCCCCACAGGCAAAGCATTAGGAAAAAAAGTGCTGATCCATATACATAACAGTTTACTTATGGTATTTTCTTGTGTAACTAATCTTCGTCCATTATTTTATAGGCTGTCTTAGACATCCCTGAGGTGCACACACAGGATGCAGGTCTGTATGTTTGCACAGGAAGCAGTCAAGAAGGAAGTATAGATCTTCCAACGCTTCTTGTTGTCTCAGGAGTCGTCCCCAGGTAAACTGTTTATGATGTATTATATCATTCCACTGCTGTTTAATCACTTGATTCCAGTTGACAAATCTGATCTACTTTCTAAATATTTGTGCCCTCATCAGCAGTTAAAGGGCAAATTTGCCCCAAATCCTTGCTCAGGTTTCATTTTAGATAGCAAATTACATAAAAAAAACATTCAGAAAAGAAAAATCTACAGCATCTGAAGAAGACAATTTTTTGAGGTCAGACTCAACTGGAGTTCAATAGTTATGGAGACTCTCGCCAAAGCCACCTCCTTGAGGGAGTTTCCAAAGGGAATGGGAATCAGAGATATAGATAGATTGATAGACTTAAGTCTGCTTAAAGTGGGATCTCCAGTAAATTATAAATTACACATGATTACAGTGATAGTTTTTTGTTTTAGGAGGGATCTTCAATGAGTTAAACTTTACAGTGGTATTAAGTACACATTTCTGTCAAAATAAGGGTTTTCTGTAAACAAATTCACAGATAAACAACTTTTTTCTGCCACCAGAAATTCTATTTGTAAGAGGTATGCTTACACTGGAATGGTTGGGCATGAATAATACGTCCATGCTTGCTGTCTACTACTATGTTTCCTTTCAAACACAATTACTCTACTTTTACTCACATATACTTTCAATCGCATACATTTAAAAATCTTAAAACACACATACAACTTTCTGCAACTCCTCTTCACTTTCAGCAAACAACACTGCATTATTTGCAAATAGGCTTGTCACCAGCCACCATACTTCACCACCACACTATATATCTACACCCTTTTTCCTAAGTTTTCTTTCATCTCTCTTATCCCTAACTAACTAACATAACTATTTATGTTGAAAAGCCATTGTGATATTGCACAGTCCTGCCTCACACCAACGTTTGTTCAACTTGCCAACCACTCTTACACATGCATTTGATCTTTAATAGAAGGCCTACACACCATCCGGCAGTTGTACAACCCCGCTACCCCTACATATCCTTGATATGTCTCATAAAGCATTCGAACCTATGCACTCCACCCTGGGCAGCCCATGAATGCATTGTGGCCAGGAACACTAACCGCTACACCACGGTAGATTACAGTATACGAAAACTTTTAATGCTTTAGTATGTAATATACTCTGAATGATGCAAATGCTAAATTTCTATTTTTTTGTTACTGCAGGTTTAGAGAGTCATCATATCTGTCTTTGCCAACTCTACAGAGGGCCTTTATTACTTTTGTTGTGGAGATCTCATTCAAGCCTGAATCACAAGAAGGTTAGTTTTTACATTTACAATTTGCATTCTGTTTTCATTTATCATTTTCTTCAAAGATTTAGCAACTTTTCATTTCTAACCTCATGATATCATTTGGAGATGAAATGTTTGTGTGAAGCACTGATCCATTTTTGATATATACATGAAGGTGAAATCTCATTTCAGTCGGATTTCATATAGTTTTATTTAATATGTAATTCATTTTAATACATGTGGCACAACATGTTTTGTGAAGACAGTCCACCTCATCAGGTGCCAATAATCAACAAAGTTATTTACATCCCAACATCACACCCAGGATCCGTGTGGTGCCTAGCCGGGTTTGATGTTAGGATTTAAATAACTTTGTTGATTATTGGCACCTGATGAGGTGGATTGTCTCCACAAAACATGTTGTGCCACATGTATTGAAATAAATTACATGTTAAATAAAACTACATGAACTCCTGCTGAAGTGTGATTTTGCCTTCATAACTATCATCACAGACTAGTGTGATAAAAGATCG
>JAYMFT010260287.1:0-10780 GCA_038088735.1 Panulirus argus
CTGAGGAGAGGTTACTAGAGAGACCACGAATGTTGGTATAGTGAATAGAAAAAGAGGAAGGTCTCACAGAGAAGGAAAAGTCATGGAAGGGGCCGGTACTAGTACTGCTAGAGCCCTCCCTCTCATTGGCAGTTAAGTTAGGCTGAAATCCAGAGATTCTAAGCACCCCATGATGCAGGGGACTTGGGGCCACAGATTGGACGGACACAGTCATCAAGAGCTTATATATGTTAGAGCGGATAGGAATTGACACCAACTATGCCTTCAACTGCCACATTATTCACCTTCCCATTTAAATAACCCATCACTATAGTACCCACAGAAAGACTGAGGAATGGGTTAAAAAAAAATCTACATTTCATTACTTAGTATGGACACCACGTGCCTTCAAAATAGCTTGTATGTGTTGCACCATGGAGTTAGTAAGGTTTCTGCAGTAATCAAGGTCAATTCATTAAACCAGATGTCTCTGATAGCTTCAAGAAGGTGAGGAATTGAAGAGGTGATCCTTTTTTAAAGTTTAAGGTTCATATGAGACCACTGCTCCTAGATAGGATTCAGGTCTGGAGAATCCCAGTCCACTGAAGGATGTTCACCTGCTCGTCTGACAACCATTTCATGAACTTCTTTGTCTCGTGACATAGTGCACTGTCATGCATAAAGAATTTCTAGCAGCGGATCTCATTAAATTCATCATGTGATCAAGAACTTTAACATAGTGGTCTCCATTCATTTGTGATGTTCTTGGGAAGCACATGAAATCCCCCATGCCCTAACACTCCAATGAAGCAACCCCAAATCATTACTGAGAGTAGGTGTTTGACAGTCATTTGCACATTATGGGGGTCAAGGGGATTCATGTGTGAGGGACGTCTCAACTTGCCATGCCTCACTGCACCACACTGGAAAGTTGACTCATCACTCCATAAGACCCTTTCCAGTCCTCAAGAGTGAAATGTTTGTAGTTCCATGCAAAACTGAAACAACCAGCACACAGGTTCAGGTGTTTCTGACAGCACTCTGAATGATGCATTCTGCAATACTTATGAGGAAGGTGGGATAGGCTTACTTCAATTGTCTTGCTGTGATGCATGGATTTATTAATACTTGCCTCTTGATAAACTTGTAAGTAGTTACTGAAGTCTTTCTGGGATGCCCTGGTACAAATTTATGAGGTGGAACTTCACCTTGTGGGATATTCTTGGCTTTTGCAACAAGGCTGTATATGACTGACTTGCTCACCCCCATACACTAACAAATCTCCTTCACCGACATTGTTGCCTTCCTCAGGGCAAGAATCCAAGCCTTTTCTTGTTGGGTGAGGTTCTTGTGCCCCTTTCTTAGGTGTGGGTGGGCGGATGTGGGACGAAAAGTGAATAAGCCAAAAAAAGGGTTTTCTGTCTATCCAGCAGCTCATAGCAATGCATCCCCTCTCTATAGCTTGTCCCATTAGGCACTGACGTGCTCCTCAGTCCATGGTGATGGGATCACTAGATAGAGTAGCCAAGTACTAATTAACTGAGATCTGGGCATTAGGTTGGCTGATAGACACGGAAATTCTGAGGACACCCAACCATACAACAAAAGGCCCCATATTCCTCAGACTTTCCACGGGTACTGTACATATTGTGCATATGTGTGCCTGTATGTATATATGTGTGTATATGAGTGGATGGGTCTTTCTTCGTCTGTTTCCTGGCGCTATTTCGCTGATGCAGAAAATGGCAATCAAGTATAATACATAAATAAATATATATTTTCATACATGTTCGTCATTTCCCACATTAGCAAGGTAGCATTATGAACGGATAATTGAGCCTTAGAGGGAAAAATCTCTGTTCCTTCTTTTGGAAAAGTAAAACTGCAGGGGAGGATTTCCAGCCCCTTGTGCCCACTCCTTTTAGTCGCCTCCTATGACATGCAGGGAATATGTGGAAAGCTTTCTTTCTCCCCTATCTCCAGGGAGGTGGGGGAGGTGGGCAGATCAGAAAGGGTAATGAGTGGTGGAATGAAGAAATAAGATTGATAGTGAAAGAGAAAACAGAGGCGTCTGAGTGGTATTTAAAGGAAATGAGTACAAATGATTGGGATATGTATAAGAAAAAGCAGCAAGAGGTCAGGAGGAAGGTGCAGGGACTGAAAAAGAGGGCAAATGAAAGTTGAGGTGAAAGAGTATTATTAAACTTTAGGGAGAATTAAAAAATGCTTTGGAAGGAGGTAAATAATAAGTGAAAGACAAAGAAACAAATAAGGACATCGGTGAAAGGGACAAAAGGGGAAGTGCTAACAGGTAGTGATGAAGTGAGGAAGAGATGAAGTATTTTGTAGGACTGTAAAATGTGTTTCATGATAAAAGTGGCAGATGTAGGGTGTTTGGGAGTCATGAAGAGTGGTTCGGTAAAGAGAGATGAGGTGGTGAAAGCTTTGGGGAAGATGATATGCAGCAAGGCAGTGGGAGTCGATGATATTGCAGATGAATTTATTAAGAAAGGGGATGACTGTGTTGTTGTTGGTTGGTAAGGATATTTAGTGTATGTATAGGTCATGGTGAAGTGCCTGAGGATTGGAGGAACATATGTATAGTGCCACTGTATAAATGCAAAGGGGATAAATGTGAGTGTACAAACTACAAAGGTGTACACTTGCTGAGCATACCTTGCAGGTTGTATGGGAGAGTATTGATTGAGAAGGTGAAGGCATCATACAGAGCATCAGATTGGGGAGGAGCAGTGTGGTTTCATTAGTGGTAAAGGACATGTGATTCAGGTGTTTGCTTTATAGAATGTGTGTAAGAAATACTTTCAAAAAGGGATGGATTTGTATGTAGTATTTATGGATCTGAAGAAGGCATACGATAGGGTTGATAGAGATGCTTTGTGGATGATCTTAAGAATATATGGTGAGGGAGGTAAGCTGCTAGAAGCAATGAAAAGTTTAATCATGGGTTTAAGGTGAGTGTATGAGTAGGAGAGAGAAGAGTGAATGGTTCCAAGTGAAGCCTGGTCTGCGGCAGGGGTGTGTGATGTCACCATGGTTGTTTAACTTCTATGGATGGGATGGTGAAGGAGATAAATGCAAAACTCTTGGAAAGAAGGATGAGGATGTGAGGGCCCGAAAAGTAAATGAGTCGTTGTTTGCTGATGATACAGCACCAGTGGCTGATTCAAGTGAGAAACTGCAGAAGCTGGCGACTGAGATTGGAAGAGTGTGTGAAAGGAGAAAGTTGAGACTGAATTTGAATACAAGCAAAGTTGTTTGGTTCAGGAGGGTTGAGGAACAAGTTAATTGGGATGTAAGTATAAATGGAGAAAATTAGAGGAAGTGAAGTGTTTTAGATATCTGGGAGTGGATATGGCTGCCAGTGGAACCATGGAAGCAGAAATGAATCATAGGGCAGGGAGTGGCCGAAGGTTTGGGAGTACTGCTTCCACAGTCAAATTCTTTGCCATGTCCTCTACTAGAAATCTAAAACACTTAACTTCCTCCAAAATTCTCTGTTCAAACTGCCATATATACTTGTCTACACGTCTACCTTGTGTATATGTCGACCCTTGATTTTTTGGCCAAGAAATCACTAATTTATGATATGCCTTGTACAAACGTCGATCCAAGTTTTTGAGGGTAATAGAACAACAAATTAGTAAAAAAAGCACCATATTTTATGGCATACAAAACTCATTTCAAATCCTCACTAAAAAACACTCTAAGTCCTATATACTGAGGTTCACTGAGCCTGAAACACCAAGCGATGAAGGTAAATTGTTTACCACTTATTATTACTGTACTTTACACTGAAATGATGGTAGTTTCAGCAAATATAATGCATATTTTTTCAAGTATCTATTCAAGTCAATTAGGAGAGAATTTTATTGTAATACAACAGTTTTTTAACTGAAAATCATTTGAAAAGTGATGACGGCAACATCTTCTGAACACTGAAAGAAAGTGAAAGTCAACTGTTTTCGTCATGATTTTATCCCACTTTCCACTGTAACACGTACGCCATTTCAGCAAAAATATTACATTTCCATGAATGTATTATATCAAGCACAGTATGAATAGAATATCATTGTAATATAACAGTATTTTAACTGAAAACAATTATAAAAACATGTAACAACTCTTGAACATCGGAAGGTTAGGTAAAGTCTTCTGTTTTGTCATGTACTTTATCTAATTTTACATTGAAATACATCAAGATTCAACAAAACTACTATTCACTTTTGAGAATATATTCATTCAGGCAAGGTAAGGTATCATTAAACTTGTGATGTAATAGTTTTTTCACTGGAAATGATTCAAAAAACATGTACTGTCTAGCTGATATGGCAAAGCCCTAATCACAGAGGCTTGCCTTTACATTGGCAGCCTTTAACAGTATCATACATTGAACTGTGTTTATGCTCTTATTGTCTTGCTTCTTATTTGCCAGAAATATGACAAGGTTGTATATAATACAATGTTATGGTACTTTTAATTTACAAGTGTTCATTTTAAAAAATACAGAAGACACCAAACAAATACCAGTACGGGTATTTGCATGACCTCCAGCCAAAAAAAGACCAAACAGCTGTAAGTTGGTGAGCTCTATCTGCTGACAGCACTGCACAGCTTTTCAATGCTAACTGGTACATATTTTACTTTTCCACTGTTTACTAGCAGTAACGGGTAAATATTTTTCATGTCTAAAGCTAAAAGTTGCTCCTAGCCCTTCTCATCATGCATGGATTTCAACCTAATGAAAGAAACTATTACCCATGTATAGGTCGACTTCCTAATTTTTTGCCTAAAAATTTGGTCTTCAAAACTCGAACTATACATGAGTGTATACAGTAACCTTTCCCTCACCTCTTCTGAACCTAATAACCTTGTTTTTAATCACAATCACTCTCAACTTTCTCCTTTCACTTTATATATATTTTTGTTTTCATACTTGAATGCCTTCACATTCACTCTCTAGCTGTCATGTGCAAATGCAATGAAACCACTGTCCCTTACCCACAAGATCCCACAGGCCTTTCCATGGTTTCCCCCAACTACTTAACACACCCTTGTTCAGTCCACTGGCATCATTCCAATTCACTCTATCCTGTGCATGCCTTTAACCCTCCTGCATGTTAATACTCCAATCACTCAAAATCTTTTTCACCCCATCCATCTCCAATTTGGTCTCTCCTTTCTTGTCCCTCCACTTCTGACAAACATATTCTCTGTCAACCTCTCCTCACTCACTCTCTTTGTATGTCCAAACCATTTCAGCATACCTTCTTCAGGTCTCTCATCCACGCTTTTTACTACACCTCTCTCTTACCCTTTTACTACTTCTCAATCAAATCACCTCTCACCACATATTGTCCTCAAACATCAAATTTCCAACACATCCTCCCAGCTCCAGATATCCTCATCTAGAGTCTTCGTCTCATATCCATAAAACATTGCTGGGAATACTACATCATCAAAACCCATTTTGACCTCCCAGATAACAAATTCTATTTCCACACATTCTGCTATTCTCCTACACCCACCATATGACTCACTTCCACTTCCCATGGTTCCATTTGCTGAAATTTCCAATCCCAGATATCTAAAATTCTTTTCTTTAATCAAATTCAAACCCTAACTAATTTGTCCTTCTACCCTGCTAAACCTAATAACCTTGTTTTTATTCACAATTATTATCAACTTACTCCTTTTACACACTCTTCCAAACTCATTCACCAACTTTTGCAGTTTCTCATTCAAATCTGTCATCAGTGGTGTCACCAGCAAACAACAACTGACCCACTCCCTAGGTCCCCTCAACCCCCATAGACTGCATACTTGCCCCTCTCTCCAAGACTCTTGCACACCTCCCTCAACAACCTGTCCATAAATAAACAGCCACAGACCACCCTTCACTTGGAACCACTCACTTTCTTCCTACTCCTATACATACCTTACATCCTTGATAATACTTATCATATATTATGAAGACCTTCCACAAGGCACCTCTATCAACTCTATCATATGCATTCTCTAAATCCCTTAATGAAACATACAAATCCTTCTGTTTCTCTCTGTATTTCTCAAATACATTGTTTAAAACAAACACATGATCCACACATCCTCTTCCACCTCTGAAACCACATCACTCCTCCCTGTATATGCCTTCATCCTCTCAATCACTACTCTCCAATTTAACTTGCCTGGTGAATTCAACAAACTTATACCTCTGCAGTCTGAACAACTTAAGTTTGTCCCACTTGCCTTTCTACACTGGCACTGAACATGTATTCCCTAATCCTCAGGCACCTCACCATAATCCATATACACACTGATTTTCCAACAAAAGTAACACTGACAAAACCCATGCAAACTGAACTAATCCAACAAGCACTAAACAACTGACCTCCTAGCTTAAACTCCAACCCATCAGAAACCACATTCTCCAAAAAAGAAAAGACACAAGTTACACTCTCCCATCTACACTCTGGACATCAACCATCACTACAAAAACTTTCAACATATCCCAATACCTTTCATACCCACAGTGCCACTATAAAGAAAACACCAAGCACTTACAACTAAAATGCCCTGCACTCTCTGCACAAAGAAGCACACACATCACAACACTTTATGACCTGTGGTTCCAACTGGTGGGCATGGTTAGCTTCCTAAGCACTGCAGGAGCCTCATGGGGATAGAAGGAACTCTTGAGGTAAGCATATAAGTTCAAGAAGTTGTGTTAAAATAGAAAATGCTCAAAAGATGGAGACTCATGAGTGCAAAACTCTCTCCCCATAAATACAAACAGATACTTACACATAAATAATCATACATGAATTATACAAACTTTGAAACAATGACAACTATGCACAGTCTGGATATGAAGTCATTCCCATTTACTAGCAAATTATGTAGACAAAGGCATTCAAAGAGACATGTATTGCTTGTAAAAGTCTTTTCTAATATACAACAAACAGAATGACCTCAGTAGTAATTTCCATAACAGAAAAAAAAAATCCGCTTACAGACAGTGAACCCTATAAAACTAAGCACTGAGGATATTAGGATTACCTCTTTGTTAACTTGAGAAAATGTTCTTCTGATATCTTGGTGCATGGAAACAATGGCCTCCCGGTCTCCATATATTTGTTCTGCCCGGTCAATCAGCTGGCCAACAGACATTCCCAGCATTGGCCATTTGCCAGGGTTTGATACATAACTCCATGTCAGTGAAGTGCTGCTTTCTAGTCTGAAAATAATTGTTTATGACTGTCTCATTTAGATGGTAAGATGCATGATGTACGTGAACCTAGATAAAGATAGATTTGAAGGCCTACTGCCAAGAACTGCATAAGCAATACTGTATATCTTCTCTAAAGAGAATGTGCACTAAAACTGAATGGATGAATTATATACAGCAGGTAGGACACAGGTAACACAGGTTAGAAACACATGAACACAGAGGAGAGAAAGCATAAGTGCTTTAAAGCAACAGGGTTGTGGTACAGGGACTGAGTCATCAGTATTGAGTGAATGGTTAAAAGCAGTGATCTCAAAACTCATCTGAAGTTAGTGAGATGGGTACAGTAGTCTTTACAGCATATGGCTCACAGAGGGTGACATTTTGCCACAGCTCCTATGGTGCCTTGTTCTGGATTGATATTTATGCTGAGCAAATGAGCAATGCAGGAATTTACAACTATATCTTCTTGTGACATGTAAAACAATGATTAATGGAATGTGGCCTCACAGTCAAAGATATAGCACTGGCCCATCTAGTCCTTGCATTGCCTCCTTGCACTGAAAAGACTACCTCTGCAGCAGTAACTATACTGGTGACTGGATTATTGGAATACATTGCACTGTCACCAAATAAACTCTTTTCACATATATCCCTTACTGTCATGTCTGAAAATGTAACTTAAGAAGAATTTTCCACAAAGGGTTAGTTTTTGAAGTTTACCCCATACCCACCAAAAAAAATCTTAATATTGACAAAAGGTATTACCCAAAGCCCCTTAAAGAGTCATATAAAGGGATAATGAAGAATAAAAATGATAAGAAAAATCTAAGAGCTTTCGAGTACAAGGTCTTCATGAACAACACGAGTCTTGTATTCCTAGTCGACCTTGTAGTTCCTCTTATACGAGTTCACTGACTCCAAGGGTCAGAGCAGTAGCAGGAAAGTGTGGCTCGTGCTTGTCTGGGGACTGTGGTTTCAGATGGGCATATGTCTAGTGGGTTGGAGGTTAAGACTGAGTTGGGATGTCAGCTGTTTAGAAATTGTTGAGTAATTTCTGTGTGTATGTGTTTTAACTGTTACATTTGTTAGGGGTGGGGGATCTGTTAGTAGAGATTACTTAAGTGTTAGGAAAGGGTAAGCTTTTTATTCACCTATATGTGTTACTAAGCTCCACTTGCTAGGGGTTACACCATGAGTGAAATGTTACCTTTGCTGAGTCTCTATCTATCACTGGCAGCACAATCTCATCAAAGAACTTCTTGCTCCAATGGTGTCCACTTTCCCTACTATTGGAAGCAGTGCAGCCTTTGGCCTCAAGAGCATCTAGAAACAAGTCTTGGTAACACCACAACTGTTTCATTGAATTTGGTTTTGGGGTAATCATAAGCAAAAATGACAGCTAAATGAATGTGAGTGACTGTGGCCTTTTTTTTATCTGTTCCTGGCATTACTTTGTTAATGCAAATAATGGCAATCAAGTATGAAAAATTTTGTGTGATCAGGGCATGAAAATGCAGGAAGGTGTAAGACATGCATGGGATAGTGAATTGGAAAGATGTGGTATACTGGGGTCAACGTGCTGTCAATTGACTGAACCAAAGTATGTGAAGTATCCAGCATAAACCATGGAAAGTTCTGTGGTGCCTGGTTGTGGAAAGGGAGTTGTGCTTTTGGTACATTACAAATGAAAGCTAGAGAATGAATGTGAGTGGATGTGTCCTTTCTTTGTCTGTTCCTAGCGCTACTTCGCTAACGTGGGAAACAGCGATAAAGTATAAAAAAATCTTATTACCTTATTCTTTCATAATTACTCCAAGTATTCTTTACAAGAAACAGTCCTGGCATTACCAAGGATATTCTACCACAGACAAGTGCAGCCCAAGGCTGCACTCATTCCAGTGAATTCCTTTGGAGAGAGAAGTTCTTTGACAGTACTACTACTCCAAATCATACAGTAGTCTTATCAAAAGTGACTTTTCACTCATAGTGTAACCTATTGCAGCTGAAGTCCAGTAACACCCATGTATGTCTTTTCTTTCATACCTGTTTGTCATTTACCGCTTTAGCAAGGTGGTGCTAGGAACAAACGAACAAAGGCCTCATTTGTTTACATCCACTCTCTACCTGTCATATGTGATGCACTGACACCACAGCCCCCTGTCCACAACCAGGCCCCACAGACCTATCCGTAGCTAATCCCAGCTGCTTCATGTGCCCTGGTTCAGTCCACTGATAGCATGTTGCCCTTTATATATCAAATAATTCCAATTAACTACATCCTGTGCAAGCCCTTCACCTCTCTGCATGTTCAGGCCCTGAAAACTCAAAATCTTTGTTAATCCTTCCTTCCACCTCCAATTTGGTCTATCCCCTCTTTTGTTCCCTCCACTTCAGGTACATATATCATCTTTGTTAACCTCTCACTCATTATCTCCATATGTCCATATCATTACAGCCCATCCTCTTCACCTCTCTCAACCACACTCTTTGTATTTTCCTTTTACTAATTACTCAATCAAACCACCTCACACCACATACTGTCCTCAAACATCTTATTTACAACAAATCTACGCTCTTGCAAACATCCTCAACAGCCTATATCTTGCATCCATTTAACATTGTTGGGGCTCTCATACCTTAAGACATATCCATTTTCGCTCTCCCAGACAATAAACACTCTTTACCCACATTCTTCAATGCCCCATTATCTTCCCCCAACACCCCCTCCCCTCACCAACCCTATGACTCACTTCTGCTTCCATGATTCCAATCCCCACATGTTCATTTCCAAGTATCTAAAAGACTTCACCTCCATTTTTTCTCTGTTCAAACTCACACCCCAACTGACTTGTCCCTCATCCATGCTAAACCAGTTTTTACAGTTTACCGTTTTAATACTTTATTCCTCGATAGAGGAATAGGGATCCTAGTTCTGTCACCAGGTACCTCCGTACAGTAATACCAGAAGCATCTGACGTATGTCGCGAGTTGCTAAGCCTAATAACCCTGTTTTTGTTCACATATACTCTCAGATTCCTCCTGTCACATGCTCCTACAAGCTGTCACCAACTTCTGAAGTTTCTCAGTCGAATCTAACACCAGTGCTGTATCATCAGCAAAACATGTGACTCACTTCCCAAGCCCCTTCACCACCTGCAGACTACATACTCATCCCTCTTTCCATGAATCTTGCATTTACCTCCCTTACCCCGTAATCCATGAACAAATAAAGCAGCCACAGTGACATCACACACTCATGCCCCAAGTCAACCTTCATTTGGAACCACGCATTCTCCTCTCCCCACGTGTACACTGTGCCTTACTTTCATGTTAAAACTCATTACTTCTGAAAGCTTTCCTTCCACATCATATATCCTACAAACCTTCCACAAGGAATCACTATCAACACTATTATATGCTTTCTTCAGATCTATAAATTATACATACAAATCCTTCTGTTTCTCTAAGCACTTTAGTAGGAGTTCTTAGAGTTTTAACTACAAGTTAAAACTCTAAGAACTCCTAGAGAAGTGCTATTTCACCTTCATATAT
>JAYMFT010260298.1:0-10780 GCA_038088735.1 Panulirus argus
AAAAAAAAAAAAAAAAAAAAAAAAAAAAAAAAAAAAAAAAAAAAAAAAAAGAGAGAGAGAGAGAGAGAGAGAGAGAGGAATATAAGGCATGCTCCAACAAACAAGATAAATCAATGTTGATACAAACTTCTTGCAGGATGACAAGAGCAAAGCCTATTCCAGTGGTTTATATCCATTTGTGTTTCAAGTGCAATACAGTACTTACCTATAAAATGGTAAGAGCATACACATATATATGTAAACAGTATGTTATTATGTGTGTAATGATCTTGTTTCAAAATAAAAAAAGAAAAAGCAGTTGTTAATATGAACCTGTTTCTGAATAAGCTGTTTATTTGCTTCTTTTTTCCTCTGCTGGGCTCGCTTCTTTTGCTTAGCTGCTTTCTTGATTCCGTGACGGTTCGTGTTGACATCCACTGACTTGGCACTGGTGTTAGCCTCCTTGTGAGGTTTGCTGGTTTCTAGGTAAAAGAAACACTATTACTAAATAAAAGTTACCCATTCCTTACATTTTGGATTCAGAAATGTTTCCAATATGACTATACAACTGAAAATCCATCTCATAACTGGGGGGGGGGAGTAATTAAATACTAAAAGATACAACATACAACACGCTTAAAATATGCCTATGTGCATTGCCAACACTCTAAAATATTTGAACAACACTTATCTGAACATATGGAATAACATACGAATAAAACAGCTGCACATCTACAATATACTGAAATTAAAGTCTTATAAAAGCCCCAAAACAGCATTTCCTCCAGGAAAACTTTTACATGACAGAGATAAATAAAGATCACAATGTAATAGACTCTTAAGTCCCTAGGGAAAACTTTCCTAAAACAATTCTGTGACTTACTTCATATTTTCAAATATATACAAGATCATGAAACAATCTTGCTAACTTCATCTCTGTAAACTTTATAATCAGTTTGATTTATAGAAAGTAGTAGTTATGGAAACTTTTCTCATTTGTAAGTCATGCAATACCAACAAAGTGCTTTCCCACTTGAATTATTCAGTCACATCACTTTTTTCAATTTTTCTGCTCTTTCATCTATTTCCTGTGCTATCACTTTCCTATTTTTCTGCTCTATGACCCATTTACTTTAAATTTACCACTGTTCTTCTCTATCATCAAATACTTTCCCTTGTCTTTTCTTTTTCTGTTTCATAATTCTGCATATTTCAATTATGGCCTGGCCTCGATGTGGACATATGTCTGAGACTGGAGCCTTCAACATAAAAAAAATAATGTCACACAGCTTTCATAAATACAGTAACTGCCGAAAGTCTGAGGAATGTGAGGGCATTTTGTTATGTGGTTGGGTGTCCTTAGCACTTCCGCATCTATCAGCCTACTGAATGCTCAGATCTCGCTTAATTAGTACTTGGCAACTCTCCTTGGTTATCCCATCCCCACGGACTGAGGAGCGCTTCAGTGCCTCATGGGACAAGCTAGAGAGAGGACACATGCTATGAGCTGCTGGATTAACAAAGACCCTTTTTTATATTCATTTACTTTTCATCCCACTGCTGCCCACTCACACCTTAGATTCGGGCACAAGAACCTCACCCAACAAGAAAAGGCTCAGATTCTTGCCCTGAGAGAGGCAAAAATGTCAGTAAAGCAGATTTGTCAGCGTATGGAGGTGAAGTTCCACCTCATAAATCTGTACCAGGGCATCCCAGAAAGACTTCAGCAACTACTGACAATCTTATCAAGAGGCATGTATTGATAAATCCACTCATCACAGCAAGACTATTGAAAAAAGCTTATCCCATCCTCCTCGGTAGTGTTACAGAATGCACCATTCAAGGGTACTGCCAGAAACACCTGGCCCTGCCTCTTTGTTCCCCAACCAGAAAACCCCTACTGACTCACAGATGTGTGCTGCTTATCTCAGTTTTGCAAGCAACAACAAACATTTCACTGATGAGAACTGGAGAAGGGTCTTATTAAGCAATGAGTTGACTTCCCACTGTCGTGCAGTGAGGCATGGCAAATTGGGACATCCCTCACACCTGAATTCCCTTCACTCCCGTTATGTGCAAGTGACTGTTAAACACCCAGACTCAGTCATGATTTGGAGTTGCTTCAATGGAGAGTTTGGGCACGGGGGATTTCATGTGCTTCCCAAGAACATTACAATGAATGGAGACTACTACACTGAAGTTCTTTGTGACAACATGATGAATTTTTATGAGATCCATAGTTGCAACTTCTTTATGCACGACAGTGCATCATGTCACAAGGCAAAGAAGGTCATGAAAAAGTTGTCAGACAAGCAGGTGAATGTTCGTCAATGGCCTGGGAATTCTCCAGACCTGAATCCCATTGAGGAACTGTGGTCTCACATGAAGTTCAAACTTCAAGAAAGAAACACCTCTTCAATTCCTTGCATTCTTGAAGCCATCAGAGATATCTGGTTGAACGGAATTGACCTTGATTACTGCAGAAACCTTACTGACTCCATGCCGTGACACATACAAGCTGTTCTGAATGCACCTGATGGCCACACTAAGTACTAAAATAAAGAAAATATTTTTTTCTTTTTCCCATTCCTCAGACTTTCAGTGGGTACTGTATCTTGAACTTATATGCTGTCTTTACACACTTATGTTTTTCTCACTAATTTAAGCTCAAATTCTTATTTGCTCTGCATATGCAACCATGGCAATTACTCACATGATTTGCCAATAACTGTCTTTCCAGTCTTTCACACAAAACACCTAAATGCACAAGGGCCACAGTATTTCGGCAATTATTTTAATACTACCAGCCTGGAACAGCCCATACACTGCACATATCCACCACTTATCTTGGATAATTTTTTCCCTAACACCTTCAACTTAAATCTAACCATATTATTTCAAAGTTTCCTCTACCAATACAGTAGTAACTTATATTACAGTCATACATTTTCTTTCATGTTTTGAAAAGTGATATCACAATGAAGTTATTACTGAAGCATCTTCCTTATGGCTTTCTCATCCATCATCTATCTTCACTTAGTTTATCTACTCTTTCCATTCTTAAAAGATATGGAATCTGTTCATCTCCCCTGTTCTCCATTTTTATATATATATCTGTACCAGAAAAGACAAAATTTCACATACACAAGGGTTTGGAACTAGTATGCCACTGAACAGGCTCCTTATGTGCACCTTACTTATTCACATTCACAAAATCCTTCAAACATCTTCAGCACTCCCATGATTCATTGTAACCTCGAATAATTCTTTCCCATTACCATCCTTCCTGAATATTATACCAAAATACTCTAAAATCCTTTACAACTTCCAATCCTTTACCAATGCAATTAATATGAGAATACCAGACTCTTAAACATAAAAATCATGTTCTATATTGCACAAACTTCCACGTCTCTTGAATATGAAAATCTTGCTCTAAACTTCCCAAACTCAAAAGTTTCCTGAACAATAAAGATCAAGGAATGATGATATTGGATGAGCACACCTCTGGAGATCACAACCACAGGAATGTTGGATCTGTAACAAGACTACAAGCTGAGCATTAAAAAGTCTCAGAATAGGAGATACACAACCAATTCAAACAATATTAAAAGCAGTATTCTAAGTGGGTATGTTAGAAGGTACCACAGTCTTAACAATATTATATGGATGCAAGGAATGGGCTATAGATAAGGATGTGAGAAGGAGAGTGGAGGTGTTGGAAATTAAACATCTGAGGAAAAAATGTGGTGTAAGGTGACATGCTCAAGAGAATGATAAATGGTAAGAGAGACATGTGGTAATAAAAAGAGAGTGGCTGGGAGACCTGAAGAGGGTAAGTTGAAATAGTTAGGACTTTTGGAAAGAATGAGTGAGGAAAGATGGACAAACAGGATATGTGTCAGAAGTGGAGGCTACAAGGAGAGGGGAGAGACCAAATTGGAAATTGAAGGATGGAGTGAAAAGGATTTTGTGTGATTGGGTTGTGAATATGCAGGAGGGTGAAAGGCATGCATGATATTCAGTAAATTGGAACAATGTGGTATATGTGGGTTTTTGTGTTGTTAATGGACTGAACCAGGGCATGTGATGCAGCCAGGGTAAACCAAGGGAATGTCTGTGGGCCCTGGTTGTGGATAGACAGCTGTAAGGTTTTGGTGCACATCAGAATTTATACTTCATAAATCTCAATTGTAGCTTGCAAATATAAATCGAGTAACTCTAATAATAGTGCAATCCATTAATAACATAGGTCAACAAAATTCTAACTTTTATTTGTCCCACGAACTAATATAGATGGACCTTATAATCTTTTTATGGTGAATTCGAATCTTTTTAAAATTTTTCTATTGAGCATGGTTTTTGACATAGCAATTAAATTTACAATAAGTGTATATTACTCATTCATAATTAAGGCTGGTATTACACTTAAAAACTTATCTCTAAAATGCAGAAGTGTACGATTTTTGGCTATATTTGGCCTCAGGAACATCCCTTCTTCGTGTCCAGCTGTAATCTGCCAACACAGAGGGGCTCCACTTTCCTTGGTACCACTTCTCCATGTCCAAAATGTCCTAGGGAAATCTCCAAAATGTCCTAGTCAAATCTTTTGCCATGCTCATTACTGACTACCTCAAGATTTTCTGGGAAAAAGTCTGAGATGAAAAAGTGGATTTTTAGACTCATACTGCACCCCAGAGTTTTATAAGAAGTCAATAGCTCTTTTACAATAACACAGTATATTTCTGATCTGTGATTCCCCATAAAATCTTTGCAAACTCTCTAAAATGACAGCGATGGAGTTTTTTCAACTTCATATAGCTCTTCACCCAACTTTTCATCTCGAAACAGTTCTTTAATCTGTGGTCCTAGAAAAATACCCTCTTTGATTTTTGCATCACTGACTCTAGGGAATTTCATCCTCAAATATGTAAATCCATGGCCAGTTTCACCCATACCTTTCGTGAAGTTCTTCATCAACACAAGCTGAATGTGCAAAGGAGGCAGATAAATTTTCTCAGGATCAACAAGAGGACGATTGATGACATTCTTCTTACATGGGGTCATCGATGTTCGTTTTGGCCACTTTTTCTTTACATAATGATTTCTCTTGTCCCGGCTGTCCCACTCACAGAGGAAACTACAGAATTTTGTATAACCAAGATGCATTCTGAGTAAAAGTGCCACATACATTCCACTTAAAGTCCCCATACTTAATTTTTTCCAAAAGCAGCTTCATGTCATCACACAATTCCTTCATGATTGCTGCATGAACCAGAGGAACGGAGGGAAACTTATTTCTCTCAAGGAGTAGAACCACTTTCAAGCTCACTTTTGATGAGTCAATAAACAAGTGCCACTCATGTGTGTTATATTCATGGCCAAGTGCCTCCATAACAGAACAAACATTATTGCAAAACACCTGACAATCTTCATGGGAAAAAATTCTTTAAAAATGACATGGCAATCACGATAAAAACAAACTTTACTTTCATTCTGGAGATGATTCCAGCCCTTTAACCTGCAACCAAAAGCTCAGCATGCTTCTTAGACAAATCTAAATCTAGGCTTGTGCTTTCAGAAAGAAGCTATTACACTTCACAAGCAATGACAACAGCTGTGAGAAGCAAAGGAGCTGGCAGCCTTGGCAACAGCCATGAGAAGCAAAGGACATGACATCTGTATAAACAAAGTGGAGATAAGTAATACATATACATGGAACCCATGTAAACAGCTATTTCCATTGTATTATACTAAAACATACAAAAAGATTTGTGTTACTGCATTAACCCTTTCATGTACTAGTATGTTGGGCACATCTCATCCCTATGCTGGCAGATGGAGCCTTCGACAAAATAAGAAACAAAAAATCATACATCTGCAACTCGATTATACAGACTGCAACGTCAGAAAATCAGGTTTTCTATTTCATTGTTAAAAAAGCTTTTGCATTACTAAGGTTGCAACAAATACATGGTTAATCAGTAAGCCAAGTAGATGGTGACTATACCTGTTGACCTGTTATTACAAAGTGGTCTGGGGAGAGTGAGGGCTGTTAAGACCTAACCTAGATCGTCCATCAGTGAAAGGGTTAATTGATCCATTCTAGCACTTCATTTCTTTAGTGTTTATCATACTAATCTTAGTGGTGTAGACTGGCCTGTATAAGAGGGTTCAGACTTCTAGATCAAGTTACCCCCAAGAACCACATCACCCGGAAGATCAAGGTAGCATCTATTACATAAATGGCAAAATATATACTTTACATAAGCATACATATATGAATAGGAATGATGGTCGGTGGATGTTATTGGATTATATACTAATTCATAAGCATTCAAAAGAGAGACTTTTGGATGTAAATGAGCTGAGAGGAGCAGCTGGTGGGATGTCTAATCATTATCTTGTGACTGCGTAGTTGAAACTTTACTAAGGTTTTCGGGAAAGAGGAAATGCTATGGGTGAGAAGAAAAGGATGAAATTAAGCGAGCTTGGAAAAGAGACTTGTGTGAAGAAATACCACACCAAGAGAGATTTAGTGAAGAACGGGAAAATGTGATGGTAAACAAAGCTTGGGGAGTGGGTGAGGAATGGGAGATATATAAGAAAGCAGGGCTGGCAAGTGCAAGGGAAGCATGCGGTATGCATAAAGCAGGAGGTGGGCAGGTTAGAAAGGGTCGAGTGTGGTGGAAAAATGAAGTACGTTGCAAACGAAGTCAAGAGGAAGGCGCAGCATTTGAAAAAGAGGGCAAATGAGAGCTAGGGTGAGTGAGTATCAGTAAACTTCAGGCAGTTGTTGTTTTGGAAGGAGCTTAATAGTGTGCCAAATAAACAGAGAACATATGGGTACATCAGTGAAAGGGGCAAATAGGAAAGTGGTAACAGGTAGCAATAAAGTGAGGAGAAGGAGTGGGTATTTTGAAGGACTGTTGAATGTGTTTGATGATGGGGTGGCAAATTTAGAGCATTTGGGAGGGGGTGGTATGCAAGACGAAAATGATGGGGAGTGGTTTTGGTGACAAGAGAAGAGGTGGTGTAGGCCTTGAGTAAGTTGAAATGTGACAAGGTAGCTGGAATGATTGGTACTGCAGTTAGTCAGGATTTTCAATGTTGGTATGATTCACATTGAGGTGTCTTAGGATTGACAAAATGCATGTATAGTGCCACATTATAAAAGCATGAAGAATGAAGGTGTGTTCAAAGTAAAGGGATATGAGTCTGCTGAGTGTACCTCGTTAAATTGTATGGGACAGTAGTGAGAGAGAGAATGCAGGCATGTGAAGAGCAGCAGACTAGGAAGGAACAATGTGGTTTAAGAAGAGGCAGAGGATTTGTGGATCAGATGTTTGCTTTAAAGAAAGTGTGTGAGATATATTAGAGAAATAGAAAGATAAATATGTGGTATTCATGGCTCTGGGAAAAAGCACATGATAGGGCTGATAGAGATACATTGACAAAAATCTTAAAAATATATGGTGTGGGAGCAAAGACACTAGAAGCAGTGAGAAGTTTTTATTAATGATGTAAGGCATGCATGAGAGTAGGATGAGAGGAGAGTAAATTGGTTCCGAGTGAAGGTTTGTCTGCAACAGGAGTGTGTGATGTCACCATGGCTATTCAATTTGTTTATGGGAAAAAAAAAAGAGTACATTTGAAGGTATAGTATTCCAAACAATGTTGTATGGATGTGATGTACAGGCTATGGATATCAATTTTTGGATGAGAGTGAATGTGCTTGAGGAAAATATGCAGTTTGATTGAATAAGTAATAAAACGGTAAGAGAGAGAGAGGAAATCATGACAAAGAGGATAAAGACAAAGAAGATAAAAGTCAGAAGCGGATGGGACAAGAAGGGGTAGATGAAATTGGAGATGAAAGGAACGAGAGAAAATATTTTGAGTGATCAGGGAATGAACATGCAAGAGGGTGAAAGGTGTGCAATGGATAGAGTGAACTGGAACAATGTGGTATACATGAGTCGATATGCTTTCAATGGACTGAATCAGTGCAACTGAAGTAGTCAGGGGAAACCATGAAATGGTCGTGGGGCCTGATTGTGGAAAGGGAGCAGCATTTTCTGTGCAGTGTGCATGAGAGCTAGAGAATGGATGAGAATGAATGTGTCTATTCATTTGTTCCCAGCCTACCTCACTAATGTGGGAAGCAACGATCAAGTATGAAAAGAAAAAAATATTTACTCAGATAATGTAAACATTTGTACAAACTCACGAGTCAGATCACTGTCGAACAGCTCTTGAGCTCTCTTGACCAGTGCCCAGGACATCTCAGAAGACCACCTCACTCTTCACAACAAATATTCACATCCACTGTTATGTGCAACATTTGATTATTGGCTAAAACAGAAAAAAATTGACGTGAATATTAATTACATACACGAACTGTATAGAACGTTAATTCCTAAGCCAATGATAAAAAAAAAATCATTAAGAAAATTCCAGTTTGTGGATATCATTCCATTTCTGTATAAAAATGGAGAGGTTAGATATGGCTTTCACAGTTTCTGTTAATATCTTTAAAGAGCAATACCAAATTCTATAGCAACCTCAAAATTTCCCTAACATATATATATTCCTTCTCGCCCTATTTGTTACTGTTTAATAAACTTTAATGCTTCATCATATCAATACTCTTAGCTAAAAGCACTGCACATCTAGACATGTAAAAAAAAAATATTTTCCCTTATCTTCATACTCTTCATCACTATCGTCTTATCAAATATCACACAATTGAAATTATGGGTTCCAAATCACGCTACTGACCTCTAATTCAACTGTGCTCAGGAATGGGAAACAAGCAATGTTAATTTCGTCATTTTCCATTAATTATGGAGTGGCACCCTTTAACCGCAAATATCAATAATCTATCATTAGAGACAGTACCGACATTTGTAATTCACAAACTGGGAACAAAACGTTTACTGGCATGCAAATGGTTGGTTTCAAGATACCTCTTCCCGAATAAACTGGAAATTCACCTGACCAGCTCGCCGTACCCGTGGGTTTGTTGTGGTCGTCTACTGCTATGCCGAGAAATGTTACACTTCAGTGGGAACTGTAACCTTCCTCCTCTACATTTTAAATATCTGATAAACTGTAAATAACCTCCAAAAATCTATCATTAGTATATACTATATTCTTGAGTCTATATATCTTATGAACAAATGTTTACGGAGAAAATCATATTTCTAATACTTTCAGTTGAACTAATGGCCTCACCTCCGGCGTGGTGGTTAAGAATGTTTCTTGTGGCCGAAGAATTAAGCCACTCGTCTGTAGATATGAGAGATCTTATAATGAACCTTGTAGAAACACTTGACTCAGATAAGTTCACCAGCTGGTCACATAATTCAGGTTGATATTTCTGCCTCTGGTCAGCGGTAAAGGCGAAATGAAGGGACCTTTATGAACGCTTATGGTTTGCGTGGTTCCTGTCGACCATTTTAATTCGTTCCCAGAACTTTCTCTAGCCATAAAAAAAAAAACTCGTTATACTAGAATAGCTGAATACATGCCATCCACATTGATTAATATTTCTTCAAATGAGATGGTTGAACAATCTTTGATATAAAAGAAAATATTCGTTGATAATCATTCTTTCCATCAGAGTGCTCTCAGGTCTGGCAAACGTCGAAATAAACCTTATTTGGCGAAATAATATATTCAGAAAATATTTATCTCTTGTTAAGTAAAAGTCTATAATATGGTAAAAACAACCAGGAAACCATTGAAACAGGCCTTACCCAGGGGTCAATAAAACACTTTGGTGGAAGAGTATCTATAAGATAACGTAAGCGATAAAGGTTCCCTAGTATTACCCATGCGGTAGTGACACCTCCACATCTATATAGTGTTTTGGTGCACTTAATTTTGTTTTTCATATATCCATTGCTTCCAGGGGCGTATTCAGAAAGGGGATCGCCCCTCTTAACTATATCGTCTGTTGATAATCAAGTAGAAAAATGAATCATTCGTACTTTACTATATTGTACTGTTTAAGACACTTACTGATGATTTATACATTTTACCAGTATTCTAGGCCTTTTAGACCCTTAAAAGAAAAAGTAAATGTTTGTATGCTTCAGCGATTTACACTAGTGATCAATAAAACAACCATTCCCATTTCACCACCTTCCTAAAAGACTGAAATATGTTTTTGATACGAAATTTTGTCAACAAGACTCACTTGATTATGGCAACCAGTTATATTACCAAATTTCTGATTTATTCTCATGCAAAAGTGATCGTGGCCTCAAAGTAAACTCATATCTCTTTAGAAAATGTATTCAGTTTTAAGAGAAGGTGGCTAATGTAAATGAAGAGACTTTAACATCCAAATAGCGTGTCCTTACGTAACATTTTGTCGAGTTCCGAATTCGTCCCCAACCTTAGACCAAATCTTAGATACACGCCATCTGAAGATGTTAATAAAGTTTCATTATAACTTTTATTGTGATGTCCTCTTAAGTATCTATCAAGTTATGAACAGTGATCTCGGCGTATCCTTATTATTACTATAATCACAGGTGATGATTCAACTATTGATCGAATTTTATGATCTGTTCTACTTCGATACACACAGAAAAGCACACCCAATATTATTACAAATAAATGAAAGATCCTCGGGCTAGCCTTATTTGTTAACATGAATATCGGTAAGAGATGACTGACAGGTTTATTGACTATCCCATAAACAGTCAATAGTGTATCGTACTGAACAGATCATTACTGTATTCTTTCTACCCTGTCCCCAAGGATAATACTATTTTACTTAGTGATATTG
>JAYMFT010260309.1:0-10780 GCA_038088735.1 Panulirus argus
TGTAAATATATCTTTATACTTTATATGCAAATGTGTTTGGTATTTAATCCGGTATTGAGTGGAGAGGAGACAGTATTAAGCGGCCGTCAGCTGTCAGATGTTAGCCAGATATTTACAAAAGAATCTGTGTCTAGCCCATATCTCTCTGTTAACAGAAGCCATTATTTAAGATATCTGATTTAATGGGCCTATGGACTGATTACGCATCTATGAAAGGAAGGGACGTGGTTGTAACAAAATGGAATGTATAAAGGAATGGTCGCGATTCATATATCATTTATTACACCTGATAGCAGTTATCAGATTATCCAGTTATACCGTAAATGCTACATCATTGCCGAAAATTGTACAGAAATCTTATTAGCTTTGTTGTTCATTTACTCTACAATGCACTACATTTTTATAAGGTCTTCTCTCTTTATAGCTGATCCGTTACTCTAGTCTGTAAAGTTGTGTTCCTTTGGTGAAAACTAAGAGGTTATGCATGCCTCTCTCCTGACGTGTTGCTGTCGTAAAACTTATCCTCCTTTTTTCATTCGGTATCTTTAGAACAAGTTCTGAAACTGATTTAGGACTGGAAAAATATCTATAACTCATGCATTCCATTACTGCTTGAATAAACTACGAAACTCTGCATGAAGAACAGAACTAAATATTCACGATTTCCAAGCTGATGCTTGGAAATAATGGCTTGTGTTCAATCTTTTTAGCTAAATGAAGTGTACATCTTTGTTAATGAACATCTTTATTACATTTCTATACAGTGAAAAAAAAAATGAGGAACATAATGGTTTTTGCATAGGTTTGGATATACAGTTCCTTAACTTAAGGTAACTAATTGTCAATAAAGTTCCTCATAGTATATTACTCATAGTGTATGAAATGCGTCTTGAACAAATTAGGCTTCCTTACATCAATAGTCGTAATGACTTCAATCGATCGGGTATTTTGGAGACAATGATATCTCATGGATATGTAAAACTGCTACTGTTCACTGCTGCTGCCACTTGACTTGCTCATGTAACAAGACCAGATGACACTGATTCTTTACCGTTACCTAAAGGTTGTAGAGCAGTGTGTTGTAGGTGTGGTGCCGGCATCTTAATGACTGTTCTGCCAGCATGTACTAGGCGTAGTGGTAGCGTCTAATGGTTGCTGTAGTGGCCTCTACTGGGTTCCTCTTGGTTTTACAGGACGTTCAATGGCACAATGCTTCCACTACCAAGTCATTTTTTCACCAGCCGATTCGCCACGATCTGCTCACTTCGCATCCCACCACACAGCCCAAGCATACCACAGCCGTCTCGCTGTCATCTGCCACGAATAGGAGTCCTTCGAAATGATCTCTCCAAATCCTGAGTTTTGTCATCCATATTGTTCCACGGAAAGCCAAAAAAAAAAAAAGAAATTACCTCCAATAAACATCCATTACACCATAGTTCTTACATGTTGAAAACAGGAAAAATAATATTTCTTCTTTCTACATGTACATGATTTTCCTATGAAACCTGATATATATTCGGAATATTATACGTGCATGAATATTTCGAACCAATACGAAAATACTGTAATGAAGCAAGCTCATCTCTGGTAGTATCGTCAGACTGCTACATCAACCTCGATGCCATCATTATGAAAAACTAGCAGATTCGAGCCCGCCGGACCCTCGTCTGCTCTTTCCTACGAAGGATTACCACACCCTCCCTCACTACCACCTCGTCCTCCTTTACTGGCCACATACTCTCCCTCACCACCATCACTTTCTAGCAACTAATGGGTATAGTACCAACGGAGTATAGTTATAGTGCCAGCAGGCAGTGGATATATAGCTGGCTGTCTGCTCAGTAGCTAGTGACTGTAACGCCAACATCATATGAGCGTAGGACCAACATATGGTATGTGGAGCGCCGCGATTATATCTGTGTAGTGTCGGCATTTTTCATGTACAGTGAACGGCTAGAGGATTGGGAGTTCGCGTGAGGTGGCTGCCCCTAGCGCTACCTCACCTCACATGGACCCCAGACACGCACGTCCGTACTTATTTGCTGTAGCTTCACTCGTTTGTCCAGAGTCATTTAGCTAGGTTGTGTATGGTCTTTGGAACCCCCCTCTCCTAATTCATAAGGGTGGAACGTGTCTGGTGCAAAAGAAAAAAAAAAAGGAGGAAGCGAGGAAAATCAGAGAGGAGGAGAGATAGTTGGTTAAGTCATGACTGAGGTGATGCTCGACTAACCGGTTAGATATTACATGGGATGATTCTAGATCTATGCTATGAATGATTACAACTGTTCATTACAAGTAATTGAGACAATTTTCCCCATGATTACAAGAGACTCAATCGAAAAAGAAAACTGAAAAAAAATCATATATACACCAGGATATTTAACTAACATGATTACGTTTTACTGAATATAGCATAATCATACGATGCAGCACCTAACAGGCGTTGCCAGTAGACCCGACAGACTCAGCTGCAACAACCGTTAGATGCTGCCAAAATACCTATCACGAGATTCCAAAAAACTCACACTGTTAGTACAAGAACTCCCACTATATAAGCCGACTCTACACCTACAACATACTATACCTGAAAGCCCAAAGATGTCGGTAAGGACCAAGAGAGGTATCTGTCCCTCCGACTAAGGAGGTGGCAGCGGCGGTGATCAGAAGTTTGAGAAGTGCTCGTGTGATCCTATTATTGTCTCCCCAACAGCTCCTTGCTTCAAGTCATTACAACAATTTCTAAATGGAAATCTAATGCCTCAATCTATGCTATGAAATCTTTGATAACACTAAAACCTTTGATTACATTAAAAGGAGTTATTTGTCCTGCATTTTTTTTTCACCGGCTATATTTGTAATGACAACAATAATTAAAACAGTTGTACTATTCACATAGTCACGAAACGTTAACACCACTATCTTAACTTTAAAGTAGTGAGTTCATACTTCTCCGTATCATACACAAGAATATGGCAAAGGCAACCTGAAACAGAATACGTATAAGCTGCAGAAATTTTATATCATAAATGAATCTTATGAAATTATGCTTAGATAATACCAATACCAATAAGGAACAAAATAAGTTTTAATTGTGCAACACGTCAGGGAAGAGGCCCACATAACCTCTTATTTCCAAGCAAAGAAACAGAAGGAAGATCATATCATTACCTACAAAACCTAAAGTATTGGATCAAATACAACGAAATAGGACCTTTCAAACACTTAATATATTTTCCAGTATAAGGACAAAGCTAATAAAGAATCTCGTGCAATATTCGGTAATGACGAACGGTTCCGGACTACCGAATGATCGCTTAAATGCTGTTGGTCTATGCTTTATAATGCTAAGACGTAAGTTCGAGGAGTTTCCAGTTTTTTCTGTATGTAGTTAAACCGAGCGGGATAGCTTCAACCGGGCACAAGAAAAGAATATCTAATTGCGACCAAAATAAAAGAATATCACTTAGAAGATCGACAATACTGTGGGAAGGCAGTACAAGTGCTATCTATAACAACGATGAAATTAATGTGCAGCTCGATGTGTGGATATTATGTGGCTGGGATGGAGTATGTGGAAAGGTTTTCACTCGAAAGACTTCAAACAGACACGGACGGAAAAAGTGGGGAATATTATCACTTTATCCGTCGAAATGTGCAAAGAACGTTGTGTTTAGAGGAACTCCATCCACCATCCACTCTTATGAAGGAGTAGGGTTGTAAAACTACGATAGAAAAAGAAAAGATATGAAAAAGAGGCATGAAACATCTGTTTATAATCTGGAACTTTGAAAAAAAGGAAGGCAAACGGATTCGAAAGGTTTAACCCAGAGTTAGATATATGTGTATAAAATCTGTACAGTCGCCTTGAAAATCGATTCAGCTCTAGCAAATACGTTATATCACAGAGAAAATATGAAAAAAAGTCTATTCATACATGTAACGTCCCTGCGAAAAACCTTGTACACCACAAAAAGCATGACCCCCTGCCCTTACAATGCAATAGATATAAACAAAAATGAAATATCACATTTACATTTTGATACTTTCAAATACCTTCTTTGGCCTTGGCTATCACCTGCTGAGGTCTGAACGAGGTTCGTGTACTATTTTTGGTTCATGTATTGGGTCCACAGGAATCTTGATCACCTGAACGTGTATAGGCACTGGGAAGGTGTTGCAGGAAGGAACCTTAACTGTCATTTGGTTCCAGAAGTTGTCGATAGGGTTAAGGTCTGGGCAGTTCCCAGGCCACTCCAGCAGTTGAATACTCTTCCTTGATAACAAATTCATCACCTTTCTAGCCTTACGGTAGTGGGGCACTATCCTGCACACCTTCGTGTACAGCTTTCCATTCATTGCATTGTTTTTAGGAAAGACGTTCAACCCTTCCCTGCCCATTGCACCACTAAAGCAACTCCAGATCATCACACTATTTGGGTGTTTAATCGTCTTTACTGTGATACGAGATTCATATCGGCTGGTACCCTCCGGCCTCCTCACCCTCTCCTGCCTTACCCAAATGTTGCTCAGTCCAGTACTTATATTCATCTGTAAATGTGTGTCGTTTGTGTTTCATTCCTTTCTAAGCGAAGGTTCACAGGTGGCTTGCGCGAGGGAATGTGAAGGCCTTTTTGCAGGCGATGTTGATTGGTTCTTACAAGTTTTGGATGGCTTTTCTTGAGTTCGGTGCCTGAAATACGGGATTGCTTCAATACTTCTCGTCTTAGGAAGCTATCTGTAGTTTTAGAAGTCCTCCGTGGGCGACCAAGGTTAGGTTTTGGTGGTGGGATGAAGTTATCAGGGAAGCCACGAACACTGGCAAGCAGCCGCCTGATCTTATGATATGAGTGGCCAGTGCGCCTAGAAATATCATTTGTTCCTGCATTTTCATGCTTCCGGGCGAGAATTCGGGCTTTCTTCTCTTTAAAAAGTTATGGACGTACCATCTTGAACACAGTGGAAAAAAATACGGCGCCTAGAAGCGAAAATCCCAAAACAAAGTGGCAGGCAGGAGTAGTGCAGAACATTTTACCCTAAAGATAGCTTGAGGTACAATAAGGCGTTTTGCTGGTGCTCAGGCTATTAGTCTTAGTGATCAGAAATACGATATTTCACTCTGAAAGCGTCATTTGTTCGTACCCGCTGTAAACCTTAGCCATGTATCGCCTTTGAAAATATATAGGGTGGACAAAATTTTTGACGACACTGTACAATGATAAAATCTACTGCAAAAAAAGATAAGCATAGCCGCGAATGTAGATATTCATATGAGACGCATTTTGAATTTAGATTCTCATGAACAACTGATCTATTGACAAAAAAGAGTAGTTACCGCGAAGGCAGTAATAAGGTCACTCGAAAGAGTTTTCAGACTGCCGCAGTTCACCGCCGCTGAGCTGCTTTCTGACCATTACATTAACCAGAGGGCTTGGTGACGCCCTTTTCTTCCTCGGTATCTAGGGGCTCTAGGGCAAAATGTTGTTGTTGTACTCCAGGCTTAAGATTGGTGCATAAAGTTCCTGTATAAAATAAAACGAGTTTTCTGTAAACTTATGCTGGTCGTTTGGGTAGCATCTAATGGTTCCTGTGGTAGCGTCTGCTGAGTGTTATGGTAACGCCGACTGGGTGTTTGAAAACATCCTTCAGGTCCTACGGGAGTATTTTTCAAATGTTTTGCTAGATTATAATGAGCACCGAGACAGTATCTACTCACTCCAGTGGATATTTGGTAGATTATTTTGTGATATATATATATATATATATATATATATATATATATATATATATATATATATAATGCACTTCAACAGCAAGGATTCGAACGTCGCACCATGTGGGTGGTAGATGGGCATGCTGACTACTCGGCTATGCTGCACATGCTGTTTATGCGCAAGAATTCCAAGCGAACACGGTCCACCGATGAACATAATCATCTACGCCACCGCTCTCACTTGTAACATTTCAAGATGTGATTCATTACTGTTTTGTTCCACATATTGTGTTATATCATTCATAACTAGTGTGTCTGAAGATGGGCAGTGTTCGTGGGCCCGAAACGTCTCGTGTATTTCAAGAATACAGTAAATATTGATACAGGAAATTTAATTCAGACTTTATGTGGTGAAGGAAAACTTGTGGTGAGGAAAACTGAAAAAACTAGCAGAAAGCTTTTGAGTGTTAAATATGCATTGGTCTTTCACAAACAGTGTATTAAAGAAAGATTTCACAAACAGTGTATTAAAGAAAATATTCTGCCTGCTTACACAAAAAAAAATCAATACATGACCCGGCAGCAAGAAATAAAAGAATTACGACGGACTATCGTAAATAATTCATACATCGACAGGTATAACTTAAAGAAGCACAAGAAAAATCATTAGTATGGGGACGAAGTGACCTAATAAACCACTCACGTAGCAGTGAAGTTAATAGTAATATGTTTGATGATAATGAACAGTGTCTTGACCAGCTGTGTACGACAGTAGATAATTCAGTAAAAATTCGCACTATCGAGAAACGTAACAGACTGTGTGGAGGTTTAGTGACTGTACCTCAGTCCACTGACGCTTCTCTGAACCTGTCAAGTCACAACTTAACCCACGAACAAAGCAGCAGCGCAATCTAGGATTAAACTGCCACTTGCAACTTAGTTCGATAAGTCTGACGAGAAGCTGGAGTTTGAACTGTTACATCACTCCTTGCTCAACCTTGACGAGCAAGACATAACAGAACAGCTACGATCGGAGAGCACCAAGCGTAATAGTTATACCAAAAGTTTTCTACTCACCCCATAACTACGACAAGCCGCACAAGAACTGAACACCCCAGCGGATCTGGTGACAAGAAGGAACAACAAGTCTAGTATTGATATTCTTCTAAATAGAGAAGATTACTAAGGTAAGCTAAATTCCAACCTTGAATGACAGCACCAGATTTCGCCGCATCAATGCCGACCCTGCTGAAGCTCTGAAAAAGAAGGTAAAACAAAAAATTTCGTCTGCTGATGTTGGAGCTGATCAACAACACTTCTCCCTCACTACAGGACAGTGCAGCCCGGGTTACGTACATGGCAATGTGAATTGATATATAAAACTGGCGATACACTCCGTCCCAGAATTTCCCAGGTTACTACACCCACTTACAGGTTAGCTAAACAGATCAACCAGATAATTTCTCCCTACTTTCTTGCTATGTATTTTCTACGAATAAACTGACGTTCTCCGTAGTACTCGACCAGACGGACTCCTGGCATCACTAGACGTGAGAGTTTATTCACTAATGTTCCAGCAGAGCCAAATATTGAGACAATACTCAATAATGTCCATCATCATCCACCAAGACCAGAACACAAGACTCCTAATACCATGCTGCGTGCTTATACCACCGAATCCCCATTCCGCAGCCCTAATGGTAAACTATATTATCAGGAGGAGGAAGTCGCCATGGGCTTCCCACTGAATCCAACTTTTGCTGACTTCTACATATGACACGCAGAAAACCAAGTTCTGTTGGACAGATTCACTTATGAGTTGGGTGGGGACAACAAGATCCACTTTCTTGATGCGGGCATCCGGATTTATAATGGGGAATACCAAACCGTGTTCACCATGAGTCTACCGATTTGGGCAGGTCACTGGACTCTGGAAGTGAGTGGCCCGAGAGGTACAAATCAAGCGTTTATACAGCGTACCTAGGTCGTGCTTACAAGAACTGTTCATCATGGGACCTCTTCCACCAAGATATCACCAGAGAGTGGTTTTTCTGATAAAATCATTGATAAAGAGATAAGTGTGTTCCTCTGAACTCGAATAGTTGTTTACAGCCAACAACAACCTAGAACTATTCATCGAGTTTTCTACAAATACCAGATGCCTCCAGCCTATCGAACTGATGAACGTATCTTCAAGGAGATGACAGATAAAAGCATTACCTGTAACATCCCTGAAGGTCATCTCAGCATCATCAGTTACTACAAGAACAAGAATTAGTGACTTCACGATGAGAAAAAATGTCACATAACAGTAACTCACTACAGCCAAACACTGTAGTTTACAAGTACTTCCGCTTTAAACTTCAAAACAACGTGAATTACATTGGTATATGATTACTACAGTACTCAGTCGATGTTTAACGCTTCATCTTCAAAAAGGAGGCTCTAAATTACATATGCAACAATAACAGAACATGAATTTCACTCGTCAGCATCTTACTGAAAACACGATAATACTGAAACACTACCACGACCTTCTACACAAAACAGAAGCCATGCACATAAGAATATAATTCCTTCATAAATTATCAAAGTACAGAACAAGATAGGACTCCATGATTACTCTCTACCGCACCCCAAACGACCTCATTCTCTACCTCCATCGGACTTTCCCAGGTGCAGGGGAGACCTCAGGCAAACCCACCAAGCTCTGATCTAATGAGTATGACGCCTACCGACCACATTACCACGCATGAACTCAGGGGGAACACGGTCCACCGACCAACATATCATCTACGTCACCGCCTCATTTGTAACATTTCAAGATGTGATCCATTCCTGCTTTGTTTTTTTATACTGTGTTCAATCATTTACAAGCAACTTGAAGATGGGCAGTGTTCGTGTGCCCAAAACGTCTCCTATATTTCAAGAATAAAGTGAAAATGGATATATGACATCTAATTCAAATTTTGTTTGAAGGAAAACGTGTGGTGAGGAGAATTGAAAAAGCTATCAGAAAGTTTGTGAGTGTTAGATATGCATTGGTCTTTAATAAACAGTGTATTAAAGAAATTATTCTGCTTAATTACACACACACACACACACACATTAATGAGGTAATCAATGAGAGTATACATTATGGAGAATGGCTCCCGCTGTCGTATTATGTATCTTGGACAGAATATCCCAGCATAATCATTAGCAACATTGCAAAGTTCTGTGATAAAGGAAATCCTCCTAATTCGTAATGGTCATTAAGGCACCCACGAATGAGATGCAATTAGTGCTGTAATTAGTGTTGCAATTGCTTGTTATTTCGGTCGTAAATCACATTTCTAATAACATAATGTATCGGCAGAAGGCCAGACTATAATCATATGATCCCTCCTAAGCTTGTAAAATAGGACCAAAAAGTTAAGGAAAATTTTGTGCAAAATTTGCTGCATTAATTAGATTTAAGGACCCTATAAAAGAAACATAAAGCGTTCAGGAAAGAAAGCATTTTCTTTCAATCCAGAAAGCAATTAACACGACAACAAAGCTGACGAGGTTTGATATATTACATGTTGCCAAAGTTTTTATATTGTCATCACCAGCACCTGTGACCTCAGTCTCTATAGTCTTCTTCAGAGAATTCTTCATTGGAATAATATCACATACGTTTCATTGTGATATGAATCATTTATCATTTCATAAGAAACGTTCATTAATGATTACTTCATTTTCAGCTGAATGAGGATTCAAAACTCTGAGGTGTTCGCCGTCAAGAGAGAGAAATTACAAATTCAGAGGCTTGCAGTGATCAGCACAGAGCAAGAGTTCATAAACAGTTTATATATATATGACATTTTTTAAAAGATAAAATACATTATATGAAAAGTCAATCGGTTACCAATCATAACATGATCTGATACCACAATATTATTACACTTTGAAAATCAAAATGTAAAGAAATTTCCAAAGATGTCACATCCGTATAACTGAATAATACCCCTAAAACAGAGGCTCCCTAACCCACCGGGATGTAAATACTACAGGAATTACTTGAACGTATACAAAGTTCACATGATATTTACAGCATTCAAAAGAAGATTGGAATTTAGTGAAGTAACTGAGAGTGCTTATGGGTTAGAATGTGTGTGTGTGTGTGTGTGAGCGCGCGTGTTTTTGTGAGGTGTGCTACCAACAGTGTTAGAAATAATGTGGCATGCATCCTAACACACTTGCTAATGATAACTAAAACACACTAACTCACATTGTAAGGGAAATTTAGTTAATGCACTTAAGCACTTCAAAACAAGCAATACACTATAATTCCTGCCGCACAGCATAATACTGACCAGCGGCTCTGCTTCGTGTCTGGTGATGAAAGTTCACTTAAGGGAGCATCAACTGGTTACACATGTCCTTCCCGTCAGGTTGGTCTGTGCGTGTAAGGGGATCTGGACGTGCGACAGTCTTTGTCAAGCGACGGCCCACGTTCCCCAGGGCCAAATCGACCTAAACGTGCACTATTCCCATGAAGCGCGGTGCCCCCGGCGTACGTCCTTGGTAGGGCCCGCTGTTTCCGTGCACACACACACACTGCTAAGATTCTGTTTAGACCCATGATGGCGCACGGCTGCTACTGTTGACACACGGTCCCTTCTGATGTTCCATCCCCGCTTGTTACATTCTAGTTGTCACACTGACTGCCACTCTCATTATTCTTACAATCGATAGATTTCTTCACAAAAAATGAAATTATGAAAAAGTGGGACTGGACACACCCAGCCACCCAGGTCAACCCCGCCCCCCCTCCCCACCCCCCCGCCAAACCCTCCTTAATCACTCTTCCCTTTCAGCGCTCACTGTGGGTCAGGCCAGGGTGGTGTCTATGAAGGTAGAGGGTGGACGGTGCCTCTGGTGTGATGTGAGATTTAAATAACTTTATTAAGATTAGTTACCTGATGAGGTGGATTGCCTCCACGAAACATATTGTGCCACGTGTATAGATAAACTACAAGTTAAATAAAACTCTAAGAACTCCTAATGAAGTGCGATTTCACCTTCATAAATGCCATCATG
>JAYMFT010260320.1:0-10780 GCA_038088735.1 Panulirus argus
CATAGTTATTGGGAAAGACATGAGAAGGTAGAGAATTCCAAAGCTTCGACGTGTAGGGAAAGAAGCAGTTATCAAAAGGACACACCCTCGAGTTGCCGATGGCCACACAATAATCATGTAACGTAGCAGCTTGCCGAGTGTTCCGTGGTCTAGCTAGTGGCGGGGGCACACATGAACGCTAGATATGAGTGCGAGACTCTCAGCTTGTTAAAAGGAAGATAAGGAATCCGTGCAACAGCGGCTTTTGAGCCTGTTACCGTCCAGGAGGTGGAGCACCTGCGCAGCAGATGGCATCCAGGAACCAAGGGAGAAGTTAAGACGGATTCGGAGTCTCGTCGATCATGACTGCTGAAGGTGACAGTGAGCAATCATGGGACTGAGAAGCTGAATTAAGCATTCGCGAAGACTTGGCTTAATCTCTAGCTCTTCAGGAGAGAGAGTCCATACCTCTCCTAAAGCGCCACTCTGGAGAGATGATGAGAGTCCGTACTACATGGGTGCGCTGAGCACACTACTGCTGGGATTATCATGGCTTGTCTGATTACAGCGTTCAAGTATTGGCGTTCTCTCCTGGAGACTTCACGGATCAGATATTTACATATAGGAACTTTTGGACTTTTCTGTAAAAGTTCAGAAGTTTCGAATACTTCTCATATTTTGATGCTTATAAAGGCAATTTTGTGAATAGTTCTTGTGTCTTAGCGTAGGGTCGAGAGCCCCAGCGTTTATAGCGTGGATGATTTAGATAACGTTGGGTCATTTCAGGTAATTAAGGTTTCATTTATTTAACCTATAGATTGTTTTGATATATATATATATATATGTGAATTGAAACACAAGAAGGGAGAAAGGGGGTTCCAGCCCCCTAGTCTCACCCTTCTTAGTCACCATCTACGACACGCAGGGAGGTAGCGCCAGGAACGGAAGAAGAAAGGCCAAATCCGCTCACATCCATTCTCTAGCTGACATGTGCAATGCACCGAAACCACAGCTACATACTTATACATATCCACTGTTGCTTCAGCCACCATGACCGCCGAGACTCCTGGTCCGTCCGTCGTAACGTCTCTGTTGGTAACGTGGAGGCCTTCTGCCCCACAGGTGCTGTGGCTCCTGGATGGTACCAAGCTCTACAGCCGCTGCCGGCACGTAATCCTCACTGTCTTTTTAATAAGCTCAAATTCCTGGAAACCTTTACTCACAATCCCTCTTCCCTTTATTAAGCAAAGCACCTTTGATCCCGAGGTCCATTCCCTCTGGGTAGAAATGCCATTCTTTCTTATTGGTAAAAGTTGGAAAAAATAAAGAATCTTAAAATCTTTTCTCCTTTTTTCTACGGAGAAATTATTCTTAAAATCTACGTAATAGAGGTAACCCGGTCTGCACGTTATGTGTCCTGGAGCAGAGTCGGGTTTCCCCGGTCTTGGGGATCGATAACCTTCAGCACAACAGAAGAAAAACCTTTCTTAACAACCGTGCTCTTGTAGCCAACCATTCAATGGCCCGTCGAGGTCCACTCAAAGGCCCGTCGAGGTCCACTCAACGGCCCGTCGAGGTCCACTCAACGGCCCGTCGAGGTCAGGAAGAAATGAAACGAATGATTTATTTTCTCTCTCACATACCTGTACTCTGTTTACTTAAGGTAGACATCTAGGACGAAGCAAAGGACGCTCATGATTGGCGAACACTACGAGGGTGAGAGGGAGAGTGTAAGTGGGGGAGGCAGGAGTCAGTTTGATGACTGACCATTGGTCGACAGCTTCCTGCTACTGAAACACTTTATTGGGCACAGAGCTCTCTTATCTCTCTCCACCCTTGTCCTATCACTATCTCTTAATTCCCTGGGGTTTCTGTCACTTACAGTGATATATTTAACGTAAATTGTAATAATGATACATTCAAAATTCATTAACAAATTATTCATGTACAAATCATTACAGTCTATTTAGAAACACTAACTCTCATGGTTAGTGGACGTGAGGGGTTCTTTGCGTGCTTGCGTTCATGTGTGTGTGTGTGTGTGTGTGTGTGTTAGAGAGAAGAAAATCTTATTATCGTTCATGCAAGTCCATCAGATCAAAGTCGTCACCGGCGTCATCATGAACGTGAATTACTAATGATGCCACTGTGTTCCCTACGCAAATCTTTCTCCTTGCAACCTTCTACATTCTTGGTATGTTCGATACACTTTCTCCAGTCTACTTCAGCCACTTTTCCTATTGCCTCTCTTGTCAGTTTCCCTACTCTGTTAATAGAATGATCTAAACTGGAATTATTTCTTCTGACGTCTGTAGTAATCTGTGCCCATTTGAGCTCAATTAGGTTAAACTGGCAGTAATAAGGAGGTAATCTTAGAATATCATGGTCATGAGCACGGGTTATTTCGTCTTTTGTATAAATCTGCTTCTCTTCGTGGCACACTGCTGTTGGCAGCAGTTCAGGTTTCGTCAGAGATGGATCGTGTGTGATGTCGATGTCTGTCTCTTCAGCTTTCCTGTTGCTTCTTCACAGAACTCTGCTTAGAATATTACCGTGATACGGGCCATATTCTATTATCATGAAAGATCTGGCTTTAACATTAGGTTAGAGTTGTTCGTCGGACCATGGTTTAAATCCTTTATGGTCCATGGAGTCATGATAGTCAACTTTATTGCCAGTTTTAGATCTAGATAAGAGTAACGCCTCAGGGTTGAAGCCCTACGCATAACCCCAAGCATGTGATATAATGGAACAAGAATCCTTGCCCGTTTTTGTTTCCTTGTCCAACTTTACCATCAGCCACGGAACAGCGTTGTCCTACACGCTCATTTTGGTTTACTCACGTTTCATCCAAAATCACGTCTTGTCGTCGGTTGGTAGGGCTTGTTTTTCTGTTGCTTTGACTTACACCACTGTATCACTACAACGCATAGCTGACAGCTCTTGACTGTCCTCGCTCCTAACCGTCCAAACACCTCTATCGCAAGCTGCGCCATATGGTAACTAAACCAGTGGTGTGTGTGTCCTGGGCAGTTACAAGCTCTCATGCTAAAGAACGCTGATCTGATAGCCGTTCCCTCGTGACTGGCCCTACTTTTTTTTTCGTGTAGTGATCGACATGGCACGGGTAAAACATGTCCCAATCAAAGCCATCATTTTGCGTAAGATAAAAAAAGTAAAAAAGAAAGAAATTAGTCAAGGTTCCTCTGGTGTTTGCAAACCTGACTCTTAAAGGAAGATACGTCATATGGAGAGGGAAAGAATATAGAAGAAAAAGGATTCCACAACTTAGCTCTTCATGGGAAGGAGGAGGCATCATAACAGCCAATCCTCGAGTGACCTGTCGCCACGCAGAAACTATAGGAAACAGTAGCCAAACACGTGCCGGGAGTCCATACCTTGAGGGTGGATACATATGCAGACAGCCCACAAGGACAATGGCCAAGATAGCATTCATAGAATAGAGAGAGAGAGAGAGTAGGAACATAACGGCGTACGGGAAAGAGATGATTGACGAGAGGTGATGCCAGGGTGAACTTGATCAGACGGGAGGACTTTGGATCCAATTTAGTCAAGAGAGAGGTGGTGGATGAGCCACCCCAGATGGGTAAACAATATTCCATACATGGAGAAAAAAAAAAACCCACAGTAGATATGAAACACCTGTTTACAGGAATGATAATTACGGCATCTATACCACACTCCCGGCTTCTGGGAAGCAGACTTTGTGATACTGATTATGTAGGGTTTCCAGGACAGAGTGGTGGATATGTTTATGCACGACATGTTTATGTTGCCACAGAGTTGAATTGTGTTGTTATGAAGGTGATGTAAGGGAAACGTATTATTCTTCGAGAGATACTGGGGAGAGGGTACATTTTAGCACTATCAGATTTTATGAGGTTACCGCTTCCCCACTCCGAAAAGCTGCAGAGGTCCGAGATATATCAGGAAATATGACCAGTACGAGAATGAGAGATAGCATTAACGGGAGGAGGAGGAGGAGGAGGAGGAGGAGGAAAAGGTTAGTTTAAGTATGAAAAGTGGAGTAGATAGGAGTAGAAGAGAGAGAACAGGACAGGACGGTTCAGGTCGAGGTTACGGACTATGTTCACGTAGGTTAGCTCCTCAGTGCCACAGGTCCGCATATACTTACCAACGAAAGAATGTCTCAGTCATGTATAAGAATATTCTGTCAACGCACGGAGTATACGTAAAAAATTTCCCGGAGTAAGAGACAACTGTATTGGAAGAAGACTATGATGTAATTATTTTTCGGAATGTTAGCTTGATATTATAGATGGAAGATTCTTCGCCGAATACGCCATTCTTGGGTACACTATATTTAACAGTGGCGGGAGAAATAAAGCAGGCGTTGGTGTCTTGCTCTTTGTTAAAGCTTATCTAAATCCTCGGCTGAAAAAAAAAATGTTGTTGCTGTCCATGAAATCGACTTCATTTTTGTAGAAATCAAAGATAAGTTTCGTAAGAAAATAACAGTGGTATTAGTTTTTAGGTCCACAGCACAGACACCAAAGGTAGACGAAAAGCTTTATGATCAGATAGTAGAAAATAGCGATGAAAACGATTCGATCACAGTGGGAGATTTTAACATACTATTATCTAAGTGGGGAGAACTCTTTCCCAGTGGCTCTGGGCGTGAGCTTTACCTGAATCTGCTTGACAGTGCCCAAATACAATGATAAATCTACTCGTGGCGTGACTTTAGTTCTAGCTACAAATGAGGAGTAGCAGACCGTCATTTTCCAATGTGAAGTCCAAATGATCGAACCATTACATAGATAAATGTCTGTTATGTAAGAAAGCAGGACTTAAGAAACTCAACGAGACCATTAGCCAGCATGGTAGAACAAATTATGTTAGTCTGCGTAGAGAATCTGATAGACTTGTACGTCAAAGTAAACGTCAGTATGAAGCGATATTGCTAAGAATAGCAAAAGATATCCGAAGGAGTTTTATGGTTATGTTTCCTTTGGCCAGGCGTTCTCCAGCCCAAACTATGCTAACTTTGACCAGTTGTTGACCAAATCCTGGCTTAGCCCTCCTTGACAGGGTTTGTGCAGTCCTAGGTCTACTTTCCTCACTCCTAGCCTGGTATGGAGCAGTCCTTGCCTCACTTCCCATGGCCAAAACCAAATGAAATCAAAGAGAAGCTAAAGAATACAAAAGTTAAATTGATGAAGCCAAAATCCAGTACAACTAAAGGCAGAAAAGCTGAAACCCATAATAATTATAGGGTGGGACTGCAAACAAGCAGTAGCAAAAAAGGTGAGGAGTCGCATCTACATTGAGATAAAAGAGGGAGACGTGAAAGCCTTGTGGTATTATCCTTAGGATTTAATTGTGTGTATGTATGCCCGTTGAAAGGGCGTCGCGAGGTGAGCCCTTAGGGAAGACGGGAGCTTCACAAATGTGACAGAGTTTATTTTCTTCTTTTGGAAGACTTCCATACAGCACAGGTCCAAGATGTCGAGGTACGGAGATTAAATTTCGAGGAATTGAAAACTTCGAGATCCCCCAAGAGATGTAGCACGTTCCCTGGAACTGGAATTTCGGGCTTGGGAGCCGGATGGAAAGTGGGGATCATAGAGTACTAGATTCCTGGGCCGCGAAATAGACTGGGACGGTCCATGGCCTCCATGATTCTCGTATCAATATGCTGGCGGTGTGGTAGACGGGTGGTCCGGACAGGGGAGTGGAGGGAGGATGAAAGATTCCTCTGGGACGGTTTAGGAGGATTTTATAATCTATTATTCAATGGTTATAAGTTGTCACTTTTAGTATAAGTCTTTAGGCAACCAGGCTTGGATGTTCTTCAGATGCTTTTGGTCATTGCTTTGATAATATCTGGCTGAGGTTTTGATAATCGTTGGCTCTGGCAATGACAGTCTGTCTCTTGATAATCCTGGCCCTCGTGACCTTATTTCTGACAACCATGTTTGATTATCATGTTGAGGAAAGCGCCTGAATGGTCGTTGACCATTTTTGTTATTTTATTTATACTGATATTCACTGAGCTAGAGGTTTGCACCTACAATACCTTACTCCCAAATCCTTTTGGCCCTTAATAATTCTAGCGCTTGATATAATCTTTTTTTCTGTTGGTATTATTAACACTCGATAATCCTGATAACTGATAATCGCTATCGTTGCTACCCATTGTCCTTGGCAGGAAATCATTCTAGCTCGTGATTTTGGCCTTGAATGATTTCAACCCTGATATCCTTTGACGATGATAATTTTCGCCCTTGTTTTTCTTGGTCTACGATAATCCAGCGTTATGTTAACCTAGGTCCACCCTAGAGCCTTGCTGCTCCTGCATCCCCAGTTTCCTACAGTTTCCGTCAAATCTCAACCTGGCGAATGTGATGGCCATCTGGAGGTACATTTATTGTGCTGGAAGGCAGTGGGAGTACCATGGATGGGGCGAGGGAGGGGAGGCATGGGTTGCTTAGGGGAGTATAAGGAGAGAGGCATAGGGCAAGGGGGAAAGGGAAAAGGAAGAGGACGCGGAAGACAGGATGGAAAGGTGTCGAAGAGACGTGGAAGGAAGAAGGAAACTAGGAATGTGGGAGATGAGAAGGCATGGTAGGGTCACTGGAAGACGTAAAAAGGAGCGTCTGGAGATGAGAGGATAGACAAGAGGACGAAGGTATGGGCTAGAAGAGGGGAGAGGTAAGGAGAGGAGGGCAGAAACTAGGAGACCAGGAGAGGAGGGCAGAAACTAGGAGACCACAGGATAGGCGAGAACACGAGGGAGGTAGGTGGGGAGACGTCCGAAGGCAAGGAAACTAATCGGGTCAAAGAACGGTCGAGATAGCTCAGGAGGTGTGGGACGAGCGAGGTTTGAGAGGCGTGGGAGGAGGAGGTGAGGTTACAAGTGAACCCAAGACGGTGAAAGTCGAAGGAGGCGAGAAGGAGGGATGAAGAAGACAGAAGTGAGCTGGATGGGCAATATCAGTCACGGGCGAGGAGAGGTGAGTTGTCATGATGAGCGGTACTACTCTGTGCGCATGTGGAGGAAAGTGGGTGTAAGACGAGAAGGAAGAGGAGGAGGAGGATGAGGAGGAGGGACGTGTATGGAAGAAACCTAGGAGAGAGAGGGGGACACCGCGAGGAAGGTCAACATTACACATACACACAGACGCGCCTCAACGACTTGGCTCAGAAAAGTCTTCATACGAACCCTCCCAGCGGAGGAGGGCTGTTGCTTACCTCGTTGACATTGGGGAAATGTGTCTGTTGAGCATCTCCCTCACGATGAATTCATAAACATGAGGGAGTGGATGCCAGGGGCCTCCTGCACCCGCTTGAAAATGGGAATTTCAAAAGAGTTTCCTGGAGCTGCTTTACAACGTTGGCGCGGTTGTGATTTGCGCAAGGGTGTTATTAAAGAAAAAACTCTTGATGTGACATAACTCGACGGCGAAGTAAATAGAGAACTCTTTGAGGCATTTCTTTGAAGTGCTTTGGGGAAGATTTGAAGATAATTTGGAAGACTGAATCTTTTAAAGGGGTAATAAACACCTGGGGCCTCTAAAAATGCCGGAACAGACCAATGTAGATGTCATACAGCGGCAGAGTCAGCCATTAAAGATACCACATCGCTGCCTAAAAGTCGTAGAAGACTGTTAAAATGATAAGATATTTTCAGGGTCTTATCAATATTCTTCTGGGGCGTGAGATACTGCATAAATGTAAAGAATTCACACATGAATTATCAAGGTTTCTATAAAAATGCCGGACACGTACATATATCAAACATGACTCTATATATGCACCGGTCTTTTTCTTCATACTTGGGACGAGATGCAGGTCAAACAGGAGAGGATGGAGGAGATCTGGAGAAAGTGGAGAAATGAAGTGTTGGATCGTTATCATATGTTGAAGTGAAATGGAGACAAGAGGAAACCTTGGAGGACACCTATGTCGATATGGAGAGCTGGAGATGAGACCCCTGTCGAAAGCTTTTGATATATCGAGGCAACCACACAGATTTCCCCCAAAACCTTTCAGAGATGATTGACCAGACATCAGTAATTTAAGTAAGGGTATCACCAGTAGGTCTTGCCATTCGGAAGCCGTGCTGGTGATCACAGAGAAGGATTAGATACGAAAAACTGATCCATAGTTTAGGAGAGTGGTAGCAGCAGTCAGCAATATAAGTAGTGTGGGTGTTAATTTGCTGAAGATCATTAAGAATGGAGAACATGAGGGCGTCAGTCCTTCACTATCATATGAGAGGAATTCACCCATTCTCTGTGGTGTACGTTGAAGTCTCCTAAGCAGAGGAACTCAGCTTGAGGGCGAGAGGATGTCTTGGCAAGTATTTGAATTGTCGAAGAAAGTTATAAGATCTGTCGAGCTTGGAGAGCAGTTGGCGAAACAAAGAAAGTGGTGGTTACTAGGAGACATACCTTCAGCCACATGACGCCGAAGTTTGGGGATTCAGAGTCCTCAAGGCGTGCAACCTGTGTGCTGCTTCTGGAGATTGTAGTAGATATAGGGAAGAGGTTAGTGAGAATTAGGATATCAGCAGAGGCAATATTTTAGCTGTTGTTCAACAAAAGGGAGGTTGCTAGAAAGACGACGAATATCGGTGAAACGATTGGAAAGAGAACCGGGCCTGTTATAGGGACAAGGGATGTCGGAGGGTCAGGTGCTGCTACTGCCAGAGCCCTCCCTCGCATTGGCAGTGGAGTTAGGCGGGAACCCGGTAATTCTTATCACCTTTAAAACATCAGATCTGCCATGCTCCCAGAGGCCTGTATGAGAGGTGGGCATCCAAAACAATCTGATTTTAATCCCTTGACCAATGATGTTTAAATGTCTGTCTCTCGCTCAGAGACCAACATGTTACATTTTGATCGTAGGTTCTGAAGCAACCCTGCAAGGAATGGCACCATACCTTATCGCTGACAACAAGATACCTGAAATTCTTAGACTGTGTAGCAGATTATGCAATGAGTAACTGCCCAATGCGGTCTGACAAAGATCCTTTGTGACCTGTGTAATCTTTTTCCTCTACCACTAACAGGATGATCATAGGATGCACAATAAACCAGCCTCTGACGGCGGCACAAATCAGTCAGTCTTGGAGACCCCATGACACCCAGGAACTAGAGACCACAAGTTCACCGGACTCAACCGTGTCATATGAAAACAAAGAACTGGAAGGAACAGGGGGAAAGAAAACTAACGCGAGGGAGAGAAAAAATTGCGTAGAATTTGCGTATAATGCATGTGGGGAGATAAGACTAGCCTGGTTGCCTAGTCGTGATAAGGCGGAAAAATAAGACCAGCAGTGCGAAATGGTTCTACGCGCCATTTCAACACTCCTAACTTAGGCTGGTGTCTGCAACCTATTACACTCCGTTTTACGTTCTTGGACTACATAGGAGACAAACACGTTTCCACTGCGCGACTCACGAAATCCCCCAAGACGCCGAAAAGATAACAGGACGCCTCTGAAGAGTAAACTTTATAAATCATTAGAGCTACTTTTTCTACTGTTGACTTAAGAGTCGCATTTACCTCAAGTATCACTGTTGTAAGCCTGTCCAAATATAAGAACAAGGTTCCATGTGTCTATACCTTCATATACAGTGTACAAATGTAATGGAAAGACCTTGAGTAATCTCTTCACGCTGATCGATGAGCATATTGATCGCTCACTCAGAACCGGCGTGAGGTTCAGTGAACCCCATGAACTTCCAAGTTAGAATTCAGAGGAATGAGGACACATCGTATTCAATCTGGTGAATCCAAATAGCTTAACTCTGTAAATTGTTATTTTGACTTGTGTATTCTAGCAAGTTTATGGAAATGGGAGGAGAAATCAGAGTTAAATGATTATCCAACTTCCACTGGCATTACTTAGTTAAGTATTCCTTCAGCCCTTGGTTCTCTCTTCCAGCAGTACATGCAATGTTGTGGTTTGGAATACAAGACTAAGACTGGAAGCCGATTTTCGTGTGCTTTTAGGTTTTTGTGATCATAAGTCTACCCCAGGTTTCTGTCATGTAGTTTCAATATTACATCTTTATCCATATTTAGGTCCTCAGACGATGTCTACAGCTGTATTAGTTATTTATCTGTGATATAGGTTTTAGCTGGTCAACCGTATTGTAGCTTACATTTGAATTCTTAAATTTCCTTCGTATTTGTGTTGTATTTAGTTATGTTTCTGTCGAGCGAACAACAACTGTTGCAGCTCATTGACAGTGGATTAAGAAGAATGTGAAACGCTTGACAAGTAGCCCTGAGTATGAAGTAGAAAGGATAATAAGTGTTGCTGCATGAATTTTATTTACTGATATTACGACTCTCCCAGCAGGAAATTCGATGAGCAATATGGTGTCAGGTGTGGTGAGGGATGTGCGTGGATCTGGTGCTGTCTTACAAGAATGATGGGGTTAATAGAAATGCCTTGTGGAAAGTGTTACGAATACATGGATGAGGAAGAAAGTTAACAAAAACAATGACGAGATATTATCAAGAAAATAAGGCGTGTGTGCGAGTATGTGGATAGGAGGGTGAATTGCTCGAGGTAAAGATGGATCTGTGGCAGGGGTGTGTGATGTCACCATGGCTGTTTAGTTTGGTTATGGATGAGGTGGTGAGGGAGGTAGATCTATAGGTCTTGGGGAGAGGGGCAGGTATGCAGTCTGTAGGGGATGAGAGGCCTGGGTAGTGAGGAAGTTGTTGTTTGCTGATAACACGACACTGATGGCAAAGTCGAATGAGAAATATATATATATATATATATATATATATATAT
>JAYMFT010260331.1:0-10780 GCA_038088735.1 Panulirus argus
ATATATATTTCTAAGACCACAACGAAGTTAACACAGCATGTCTCTTTAAATAACAAAAGAGCCCGAAACAAGAGGACACAAGTAGAAGTGAAGCAAGAGAAGTGTACGGAGGGATGGTGAGAAAGCAAAGTGAAGAGGCAAAATGCGGCCACAAATGAGGGGAAAAAAAAAAAAGAGATAACGGATAACAAATCGGGGCTCATGGGCGCACTGCGCCCTCCCCCCAGGTACAAGATGCAATAACAGCGACTCAGCTGACCGCTACTCTACACCCCAAACGCCGCATCTGGAAAAAGCTACGAAAACAAGGAGAGGACGTGACTGTGGAGGTCGGCCCCGGAAAGCAGAGCTAGTCAATTACCTCAAGGCCGTGTCTGTTGGCCGATGGCCCTGTCCCAACAACTGGGAGCGGTTAAAATCACGAAAACCATTAGCCTCTTTCTGACGCGGACGGTGTTCGGGCTTAATGAATGCGTACACACGGACAGTTCCTGTTTCCATCAACGGATCAATGGGCGCGCAGGTGGTTGCGGCGACCTGTGACCTCTGGTCCGGGACATTGAACGATGACTAAAAAACAGACGAGTCCATATCCGTACGGCTGGGAGGGGGAAGCTCTCGTAGGGAAGACATGTTTGCGAATGTTCGTACAAGATCAGAATTCAGTCCGGGGAGACAACACTACCGCACGAACTCTAGAGCCATTTCGTGGAGTTTCAGGTTACGAATCTCACGAAGTCTTGCATAATAGATGCCTAAGAACGAGTCATATATATATATATATATATATATATATATATATATATATATATATATATATATATATTTATTCCAGATACAGCAACAAGACCAAACCATCTAGATGCTTAATGACGCATCAGATAAGTAATTACATATTTGCAAGACATAATTACTGACTAAAGATTCGGTAAAAAGAAAAAGTATAAGTACCACGATCATAAGAGATTCAGTCCAAATTAGTAAATGAAGTTCCACATGGAATATCCGTATATATGGGTCAGGGCAAATCCCAGAAATTATACAAGTCTTGGGGAAGAGTCGGCGACCCGAAGCCAACTACCACTTCTCCCCTTCATCAACACGAGCCGAGACGAGCTGAGCTCTTGACCTTAAAAGTTTTCCCAGTTTCGCTTTTGAGAGAGAGAGAGAGAGAGAGAGAGAGTACCCACGTACATACGAGTACCTACGACGAGTAATTTTTGTCACGGTGGCGGGGCTAACGCGTTGCGCTCACCGCACTCGATCTGTGTACTTGACGAAAGACGCTCCTCTCGACCGCCTCGTCTCGTCCTCCCTCCCCCACCCGTCCGCTTGTCTTGCTTATTGTATAATGACAGTTTTTCGTCCGCTCCACCAGCGGAGAGAAAGAGATCCCCGCGTACGGAGCTCCGGTTACCAATCCAATAACCGTCCACACGACCAAGTTGCCAGCTGGTGTGGCGCGGCTTGCTGCCCAAGACGCCTCAGCTTACCCACGCCGTGTGTCTTCAGCGACCCACCGCCCGTCCCCCCCGCCCCTTCAATCCTTCAGGGAATTACCGGGTCCAACGACCCGTACCTATCGCGCACGACACTGCGGGAGCCACCGGGGAAAAAAAAAAATAAAAAAAAGAAGACCCCGGGTCGTTTGCCTGTCCCGGTTCAACGGACGGTCGTTCCCGTTCAGTGCCAGCGACCTCTGATCCAAGGCTGTTAGACCGCGATCAGTGCCATGTGTTGCTGTGTGCCTCGCCCAGCCTGCCTGCCGCGAGCCTCCCTCCCACACCACCAGCCACGGGACGGGGGGTGAGTATTCCTCCGTGCCTGAAGAAGGAGAAGACGAAGAAAATGAACGACTGAAGAAGAAGAAGAAAAGGGGGTAGTTACGTCACAACACTGCTGCCCCCCCCCTCCCCCTCCCCACCCTCTCCCACTACCTGGTGTGGTAGATGTCACGACCCCAGCTTCTCGTGTTGTGGTAGGTTCCACACTATGAGCTTCGCGTGGCGTGGTTGGTGCTAGGCCCCAGCACCACATGGTGTGGTGGGGGCCAAGCCCCCCAGTACCACGTAGTGTGGTAGGTACCGTAAGCCCTGTGCTACATGTTGTGCTGGGGAGGGACCATTTCGCCTGCACTAACTACCAGGAGGCGTAGAGACACAGGTGTGTCGACCAGCAGGTGCCTTCAGCTTCCCAGTCCTCTACAGCTGTCAAACACCACCAACCACACCGGTGAACGCAACTGTGGCTCTCAGCCGGCGACAGAGGGCACAATACAGGCGTCCCTGGCGACCACATGTCAACGCTCATATGGGGTCTTCATGGATTTGCTGTTCTTAATGAGCTGACAACACACCAAGGTCCACCGGCGGTGAGGGCAGATGAGACCCCTTCCAGTCGTGTGCGCTTACGACACACTTGGATCCCTATGGTGGTGTCAGCTTGCGACACACCGTATGCAACTCAACGCGCGTTCTTGCCTACCTCCCCTCATAACCCTACCCTCGTCCTCAACTCCCTCCTGCCCCTCCCCACTCCCATCCTCTTCTCCCCATCACCTCCTTCTCTCCCTACTCCCCTCCAAATCTCCCCAGACAAGCAACACGTCCACCAACCCGGGCAACGGCACCTGCCACAACAGATCATCGCTGTACCCATAAGACGGACGACTCTTACGTAAGTCTCCCACGTACCTCATCCCACAATTTACGACGGCTTTTTACGTTTTCTACAGCTTGGGCCTGGGACTTCACTTGACCCTACGTATACCTTACGATGGTTCCAGTGGTCTTTTACCCCTATAGCTAGCCCGACCTGGGTCCTTACCTTACCTTATGATGGGTTCGGGAGTCTTCTACCATGTTAATCGTGTGAACTGTAAAGTTTCTGGCCAAAGATTTGGACACAAACTAGAACACTGTGTCTTAGAGTGTGAAGGAATAGAGCCTTTTAAGGAGAGATCTAAACAAACCTTGCAAGAAATGTCAAAACACCTTATTGTTAATAACAAGATTCCTGAAATTTTAAGTTTGTATCCACTTATTGCATCTAACAGGCAAAACTCGTCACATGAAACTATGTATTGTGTGCAATGAAGTTAATATAATGAACCAACTTTGTAAAAACCTATGTAATATTGACCCATTGGGGTCTGACTAAGACCCTTTGTGATCTCTGTAATCCTTCTGCGTTACCGCTCGCAGGATGAACATGGGGTACAATACGAGTTTGCTGGGGTTCAAGGCACAAATCAGAGATACCAATCGGCTGAAATCAGATCAGAATATTATGTTCTCATCTTTTCCTATGATTTTTTCGTGACAGTATATTTGCTCTATACTAAAGATGTTCCTTCATAGTCGTTTTCCTGCCGCTTGGTACGCCAGAGGGAATAGTGGATGGGGAGGAGCCTTCTACTTTACTATCATGTCTCCATCTATAGTGATGGACTGGGGAAAGCCTTCTGCTTTACCATCATGTTTCCATCTATAGTGGTGGGTGGGGAAGGCCTTCTACACTACTATCATGTCTCCATCGACAGTGGTAGGTGGTGGGGGGGCCTTCTACATTACTATCGTGTCTCCATCTATAGTGGAGGGCGGAGGGAGGCCTTCGTCACAACTACCGCACTACTATATCATGTTTCCATCTATAGTGGTGGGTGGGGAAGGCCTTCTACACTACTATCATGTCTCCATCTAAAGTGGTAGGTGGTGGGGGGTCTTCTACATTACTATCGTGTCTCCATCTATAGTGGAGGGTGGGGGAAGAGGCCTTCTGCTTTCCTGTATTGTTTCCAGCTATACACTGACCAGGAATGTTAAGAAGCTGTTACAGTGCTGTTTTCCAGCAGGGAAAACCCGTCAAGGGCTTCTGGGAGAGGCTGTGGTGTGTGTGGATGGTGTGGGAAGGTGTGCTGTGGCCCTGGGAGGTGTAGACAGGTGTAGTGTGGCGTTGTGGGGATGTATGGGGAGGAGAGGGATAGTCTGGGTAACGTATAGACAGCGTTGCGGGTGTCGGGCAACAACAAGTGCACAGCTCGCGTGGGGAGGCCGGCTGACAGCAGTGCTGCGCGCAGATGTTGGGAGTGAAGGTGTGGCATACGGGAGGGTCGTGGGGTTGTGGGGAGCTGCGTCAGGCACAGGAGGGCGTGGGAGGGAGGGCGTGTGTCGGGTCCCAAGCCTCCAGGTCCTCCAGACACTCAACCGGCTCACAGGTTGACACAGGTAGACTTATACGGAGAGGCTACCGGTAAACTAAGGGAAACTCAGGAGACTTCCACGCAGACCTTAGGTAGACTATTTTGCCCACTGTGGTTAACCATGGGGTGGGGAATAGAGGCAGCCCCAGGGAGATTATCATTTCAAGGTGAAGTGTCATACAATGCCTTCCTATTACTGTAAAACAAAGTCTAACTGGGTTCCTCTCTCTCTCTCTCTCTCTCTCTGTGTGTGTGTGTGTGTGTGTGTGTGTGGTATTCGAACCCCTAACAGCAAGGAACCTCATCTTGTGACACTGTAAACGAACCTCAGAACGTCTTCAAAAAGAGCGTGACAGGAAGCATGACAGATATGTGTTACGAACGCTCGTTACGCTACACTAGCCAGCTGTGAGACGTCACAGTCAGCGTCACAAAGCCACAGAGAGCTATTAGACGTCACAGTCGGCGTCACAAAGCCACAGAGAACGTTCGTCCACCGCTCGCTGTTGCAACGCAAGGACACCCCGTAACCAGTTCGTCGTTACAAGTCCGCCTGTAACACAATCCAACCCACTTCCCCCATTCCTGAATGGGTAACACATGTTTCACAATGACGACAACCTATCACGGAAACTTGACGACAACCTATCACGGAAACTGAAACACGAGAACAAAGGTGTTGGACCTTTAAAGAAACTGTTGGTCAATCGTATACGAATAAGGTTATGCGAACGTCTTAAATCTTGTAACATACAGGATCCAAACGCAGTCTACAGAAACCTTATGAGAGAGACACAGATTACGGAGACAGAGAACACCCACCCTGTGTTGGGTCTCACAACACATAAAGACCTCTAACGACTGACTCATAAAGGATCTCCAGAGATGCGACACCACATGTTCTGGTCCGAGAGTGACACCATCGCGACGCCTTCCTGGGAGTGGGGGCAGCGCCTGTTCACGACAGGAAACTGAGAGGACGGAGTCCTGAAGGGGCGTCCTGACTCGTCGATGGTGGTCCGTGGCTGGTCCGTCCTTCTGTTGGCCTTAATGTCTTTATGGCCTCTGGCGACAGTGTGTCCTTACTGCCCGTCCCATCCTGATGGCCAGCACCGTTAAGGTCGCTCTTCTTAATACCTTTATTATGCCACTGGTCGAAGTCTTTCTTTTCTTTTCTTTCCAGCAGATGTGTTTCAGCAGTTCCCCAAAGTCTGGTCTCTTTAGACGGTCCCCGTTTTTCGCCGTCTCCGGCCCTAGTCTTGCCATCTGTGGTCTCCCACGTAATTATGGTCCCCTGGCTGTGGTTACCTGGTGGACTCCAACCTGATGGGTCTCTGGTGTCTTGAGGTTCCGGCCGATGGTCTATAGCACAGGGGTCATCGACGGCAGCCATTAACCAACCGTGTGATCCATACAGACCCAGTCTCTGGTTCTCAAGAAAATGTCTCCTGTTTGAAGAATTATCCTTTTAATTAGAACCTTTGTACCTTCCCCGTCTTAACGATCTCTTTAATTCATTATCCGTACGTATATCTTTGCGTATTATTTGCTATCCAGGTAAAAGATTTACGCCTCTCTTCAGCTGCTGTCCCAATTAGCTTTGCCCAACATTTCTTCAATGACATTTTCCTGATACCTTTACAGCTGTGTGCTGGTCCCTCCCTACCCGCTCTGGCTCCCTCCCATCGCACCCTTCTCACTGCCTTTGGGTGTGCCTCTACGTTTCCCCGTCCCTGCTCAACTCCCATTGAGGTATTTCTCTGCACATCTCCCTTACATAACTCCCTGCCGACTCTCCCTTGAGGCATTTCTTTATAGCTCTCCCTTTTATCACCTCCCCACGAAACCTTCCTCTTGGGGCTTCTCACTGGTTCTCCCCGCTGGTCCTCCCTGGCCCATGGAGCCACGCCCTCCCCCTCTCGCAGGAGAGGGCGTGGGAGATGACGGTGAAAGTGGACGCCTCAAGCTCTTGGGCAACCCGGAGTTAATGACAGCACCAGATGATCCGGCTTCGGTAGTGGTCGACCAGACCTGTGGTCGCCACCGATGCTGTCATGATGACGAAGGGTGTTGGGGGCGGAGGGGTTACGACACCCTACCTCCTGAGGTGTAGAGAATTGTCTCCGTTGCAGGTACACACTCTTTTGAACCACTGGAGGACACTGAACGACTCAGAGAGTCACTTATTCAATCTGCTGTGATGCTGGGGCGAAGGGCGTGGTGAGGTGCGTGGCGCGGAACTAAGGCGCGGCGTTCCCCAACTGCTGGTCTCGCACTCTCTCCATTCAACCACTCTAGCCTTGACGAAACACGTCCTACTGGTACTGTAGCAGGTAGCAGGCAGCAGAAGATGAAGTAGCTACGACGTAAATGATAAAACAGGAGCCACAGCAGCAGTAACTGTACCAGCAGGGGACAGTAACAGCATAATGCAACTGCTGCAGGAGTATATGTAACGGAGGAGGGGCCAGTAGTATCAGTTCTGGAGCCACCGGTCAGCTACATACGCTTAGCTTGCCCACCTCACCTCAGGTGCAGGAGAGGCAAGAAGGAGTGAGGACGTGCGAGTCCACACTCTACCTTCTGCAAGCGACCTCTCTCTCTTGAAGATGCACGGAGAACAAGAACTGTCCCTCAAATGCCCGTGTCCTCCAGCCACTAAAGCCAGCAACTCAGGGATTTACCAAGTCTATCTAAAAAAATCCGACAAGGTCCTCCAGTCATATCCTACCATAAACTCTGGTCCTATCGATATCCTTCCAATGAATCCTGTCGCCAAGTCCTTGTCACTTACATGAGTATTCTGTGAGTTAACTCACCCAGTGGTAACCTCTTAGAAACACTTCTAAAATCAGGTTCACCTTATATTTCATCCCCTCCCTGTGTTTAACTATGTTAAGATTTAGTTCCTATGTTGCGTTCCATCCCTCTAAGTCCCAATGTGTTAAATCTTAGTCCCTATGTTAACTTTCAGTCCCTATGTCCGGCTATGTTAAGTTTCAGCCTCCTATGTCTTCCTATGTTAAATTTCAGCCCCAACGCCCGGCTATGTTATGTTTCAGCCCCAGTGTCCAGCTATGTTAAGTTTCAACCTTTGACTTCTAAAATAACTTTCAGGATGTCGTCACTTGGGTCATGTTATGTTAACAAGAACCTCCCCCCCTCCCCCCACGTCGTCTTGAAATGTCAGTTCCGGCGTTTGAACCTCCCCCCCCCCTCTCCCACCCCTCACTTCCATTAAGTTCAGGAGTCAACCTCCCTCCACAACTTTAGCTCCATCACTTTCCCCTAACTTACATCTCAGGGTTCCAGACATAAACCAGCGTACAGCTTGGCTGGCAGTAGGCATCACCAGTGGACAACTTGACATCACCAAAGGACAACTTAGCCGGCACCCAACAACTCCGATGAATAACTTGACATCCACAATGACATCTAGGTTGAGACCAGACATCACCAGTGGACAACTTGACATCACCAGTGGACAGCTAGGTTACCACACCAGTGGATCTTCTTCTAAACTTATCCTATCCCTCTGGCTCTATCCTTCTGAAACAGTACTATCCCATAAACCAAGACTAGTCTTCAACTGCATCTATCCTTCTAAAACAGTACTATCCCACAAACCAAGACTATTCTCCTTCCACAGCTATCCTTCCCAAACATTACTATCCCATCAACCAAGACTATCCTTCCATACCCCTATCCATCTCCTGACAGATTACCATCCCTCTCACCCCACGGACGCCCCTCTCCTATCCCCTAGTCACCTATCTCGCGTAACCATAAACAGCTACTTCGGCCTTGTCTCGCCTTTCCTGACACCCAACCAAACCCCCCTATCCCCTATCCCATCTCCCAACCTAACCCCACCCCCCTTTGCCTTGCAAAAAGTCGAGACAAACAAGTCTCTCAAGGCAATCCAGGAGAGAGAGAGAGAGAGAGAGAGAGAGAGAGAGAGAGAGAGAGAGAGAGAGAGAGAGAGACGCAAGAGATAAAGGCTATCAAAGATTAGAAAAAAAAAAGATATTCGAGAGAAATCACGAGACCAAGAGGGAAGGGGGAGAGGGTGGAGAAAGGATATGGGGAGGGGGAAGGGGGGGAGGGGGTTGCAAGATAACGAACCCCTGGCGGCAGCGGTGCACCTTACTCCAGACTTCCGGTCGCCGTGGTGGTTCAGGCGCGCCCCCCCCCCCCTCCCCGGTGGCCGCTGGCAGCCATGAGCGGAACACTCATGGCTCAAAATCCCGTTACGATCTGATATGGGAGGGGCAAGCACCCGCCAACGAGCAACAACGACCTCTACTGCTAAGGGATGCAGAGGTGAGAGTAGTACTGCCGGATCTCCGTGAGGGGCGTTACATACGTAGTTTTGCTAATATCATCTCTATTCCCAAGGAACTCAAAGACTGAAAAAAAAAATTAAGAAAAATAAATTGCAATCCCCTAAAGACGGTACACACAAAGTCACACAGTCATGCTACAATCGTCTCTATTACCGCAGTTCCAAAGAGCGAAAGTTGTCTTCGTGTCCGACAGTCTCTCAACAGCTTCTCGTGCCTGAAATCAGTCCTTATCAACGTAGGACATAAGAACGAAACTTGACGGTACGCTGCAGATGACACCGGGGGTGTTGTACTATGTGCACTCCTACCACTCGCTGCTCTACAAACCCACGTTGTACACACTCTTTGTTGTGTACATCCCGGACGTGCGAGTACAGCTGCATGCCCACAGTAATCCCGGAAGTACAGCTGTAAGACTTGCAGTATATCCTAGGCGTACAGCTGTGCGTCTGTTGTACATCCCATACGCACAGCTGTACGCCTGCAGTACATCTCGGACGTACAGCTGCACGCCTGCAGTGCATCCCGGACGTGCAGCTGCACGCTTGCAGTAAATCCTGGACGTACAGCTGCACGCCTGTAGAGCATCCCGGACGTGCAGCTGCACGCTTGCAGTACGTCCTGGACGTACAGCTGCACGCCTGCAGTACGTCCCGGATGTACAGCTGTACAGTACGACACAACTTAACATCCTGTCCTATAGCAGCGGGAGTTGACGAGAGTCAACTGACTATCAGTTTTGTGACTCCGTAGCACAAACCCAACGAAGGTGTTGATACCTTGTGATCAACCTGTTAGAATCATTTAATCTACATCACCCACGACAACTGTAGAGGCGCGGGAGGGCGAACAATACGCTGATGTGATGTACGCGGATTTAGCCAAAGCTTTGGGTAAATGTCAACGCGGGCTTACAGGTCGCAAAAATGCGTTAGGTTGTTAGAGCAGGGGGAAAATGGGATGATGGGTACACAACTTCTCGACCAGAGAATGCAACTTAACCCTAATAAATAATTCCCTTATTGGCACGACAGACGATGAAGTCTCTGTGAGATATTACCAGCGAAATCAAAAGTGCAAAATGGACAATAACAGAAGGCATTAAGACTGTTTAACACACTGCCTCAAGCCACTGGAAACGAATGCGCAGTGGTGGAATTTGAGACCATCCTGGATCAGTGTTTACACAGTGTACCCAGACCAGCCAGCCAGGGTGTGTGGTGGTTTTACGCTGGCTTGCGGGACGCGGCCCCAAACAGCCCGACCGATCAACGGAACAACATACCAGCGGGGCCGTAGGGGCCGAGCTGTGTGGACAGATCTCTTAAAAACAGAGGCAAAGGTAATTTCAGGTACAACCACTTTAGAACACGCAAGGTGCGCCATACAGTCTCCATAACGACACACCATCTGTGTCACTGCTGTGACAAGAGATTCTGAAAGTGTAATTCTCTGTAAATCGCTATGCTGCGCATGAGAGAGAAAGAGGGGAAAATCCTCTAATGCCTCCCTCCACCTCCCAACCCATACCGCTCCCCATCCCCTGGCTACCTGGCCGGCCAAACACTGACGCACGGAGAGCCAATACCCTCCTTTCACTTTGCCCAAAACAATCCACCCACCCAACACGGCTTACCCTAATACCAACCATTCCCCGGGTAACTCCAGCACGTCACAAGCCCAACCTTATCTTTCTAGGCCTTGCATAAATCATCGGACGCATGTACAAGGTGGAATATCCGTCCTTCAGACGGGTGAAATATAATTTGAGATAAAATTTAGATGAGGGAGGTCCATTCCGACCCCTCGCGGCCTTCATGTCACCTCGTATCACTGCGTCAGGCTTGGTGCTAAGTGATCGAGGAATGTGGTAACGCATAAAACACATACACACACACACACACACACACACACACACACACACACACAAGGTTCTGGAAACGATAAAAAGAAAGCAAATGGATGATTTTCTAAAAAGAAATTACGTAAGTGAGAGACAGCGCTATTTTAGGGAAAGGAGGTCGTGTGTAACGAACCTCAGATTTCCACGAGAGAGTGAGTTCTGTCTCAGACAAAAGGGAGGCTGGATGGACCGTTTGTATCTGGACCGTCAACAAGATTTGAGACTTGACCAATGACTTAAGAACGATATTTGCATATATATATATATATATATATATATATATATATATATATATTTTATTTATTATACTTGATCGCTGTTTCCCGCGTC